>JAFIRS010004026.1:0-103547 GCA_018342105.1 Gonioctena quinquepunctata | reverse complement strand
TGACATACCCTTTATTTATTTTGGATAACATAAACTTGTAAAAAAGGGGAATTATTGAATATTACTGTTTTTCTCGGGAATATTTCCCATCATTGCCTACCCACCATTCTGGGGAAATTTTGGCCCCGCCCCGCTGAACGGGATTTCATTGGAAATGGCATGAGTCCCACAGTAGTGGGTTCCCGGGAATTGCCCCTTTCCCGCTTCCCTATTTCCCTTGCAGTGTTTTACCCAATGCCCCTTTTTTCTTTGCAGTAGTTACAGAAAATGTATTTTTTGAATTTCTTTTTGTTGATCAAAATTATAGTTTTTTCAATTAGAGCCCCTTTAACAAAACCTCCGTTGTCTCCACTTCGTGTGAAATTCATTTCATACATGCACAACTGAGATATCAGTTCTTCAAATGTTTTATCATCTCCATTCGCTAACATCATCCAATTAGTTTTGAACGTTTCGAAAAATTTGGCAAAATGTGAAGAATTTTAGAAATCACCATCAAATCTGGTAGTTCTGGTGAATTTTCAGCTTTGAGTCCGTTATTAAGTTCATTCCACAAACTCCTTAGCCTTGCTATATGAGTAGAAACATTTTCACGTGGTGTCCAAACAAACGCGAAAAACTCTGTACATATTTTGAAAAGTTGATCTTTTGATGTTGCTTCAAACTGCTGTTTCAATTCTTCCCAAGCTTCATGTGAAAAAAGTCCATGATCTTCTGATAAACATCAGTAACTGAAGATGATATCATTGATTTGTCCTAACTATTAGCTTTGCGGTACAAGTCGGATTTCTCTTTGTGTTCTTTAGTCTGAGCTTTCGTTGCGCTCTGATCTAATGGTGTAGCCTCCTGTAGCTTCCCATCGATAACATCTAAAGCTCCTTCGTGATAATCAAGCAGATCCCTGATTTTTTTCTTCCACATAGGCCAGTCTGACTCACCGGTCAATGGTTTGATGTGCTTCGCTCAATCCATTCTGATATGGTTTTCAACGACACCACTAATTCAACGATTATCCACAACCCAACTAGAAGCTACTTGGGCCCATAACCTGTTATATTAACTGATAAATGTCATTATATATGTCTGAAAGTCAATATATAGATCCTATATTTTTCAAATTACACCATTGAATGAAGCATCATATAAAATAAAGGGGAGAATTGAAAATTGTCCATTCGAAAAATGCAACTTTCATTTCCAACGCACGCACCTTCAGGTGAATAACAACAAATTTTGAATACTTTTTTCACATGCACTCGTCGCGTGATTATTTTACAAAATTTTCCCCAGGTTGTTAATCATGAACCAGCTGAAATAATCCACAATTTCATTCATTTGAGATCGTGAAAATAGTGAGATTTCATACTTCGACCAAAGTTGCTGAGTTCTTAGCCAAATGAAGCAAGTATCTCTAGAAAAACTCCTCAAGGATGTACTTTTCAGAGTTTGGTACGATCAGAAAATGCTCATGATATGACCATAATATATATTTTTCCTGTGCGTACATTAGGTACGATCGACAGACATTTTGGAAAGTTACCTTAACAAGATGCATCGTTAAACATGGTTTCAGACTATCAAACTCCAATATTTTGAAACATTAAGCAGACAGGTTGTGAACCTGCAGGCACTCACACTTCTTTCAATGTTTAGACAATCAAGAGGCACGGGACAGATCTGAAGTCTTTGAAAACATTAAACAACTGCACTGATTAGGACCTATCACTAATAACGTAGATGGCAGCAGGGTTCCATAGAAATAAAAACTGTAAACAAACGGACAATAATTAGTAGATTATTTCAATAGAACCATTATTTCGTAACAGTTTGTGTCAGAAATCAGGATATTAGATAGATTGATAGATATATAATTTATTTGACCACATTTTGTGTAAACATTTGTAGCAAGCCTTGAAATTACAATGGTAGGATTTACATTAAAAATAAAATATGTATAAATAAAATAGATTTGATACAAGTACAGTTAAACTGACAATTCGACTTTGTAATGAAGTAATCATGGGTTGTAATAATACAAGTCTTAGCGGGATGATCATACATATGTCAACTAATTGTTTGTGTAGTTCAGTCGGCAGTTCTTATATTCATGGATGGAATAGAACGCGTTGTTATTGAAAAATGATTTGATTCTTCTCTTGAATTTGTTTTGGCTCAAATGTTTGATATGAGGAGATAATTTATTAAATAAGTTCAAATCGGGCGAATTCTTGGTCAAGGTAAAGTCTGTAGCGTGGATTAATCAACTGAGTGTTATTCCTTGTGTTGTAATTATGCGTATCGGAATGTGTTCGGTAGATTCCGATGATTTTGTGGATCTGTGAAAGGCATTCAAAAATGTACGCGAGTATAGTGTCATAATTTTGAATTCAGTAAAATAGTTTCTACACGAAATGGCCATTTTCTGTAATCGAAGAACTTTGAGCGAAAGACTAGAGTTTCCCCATAGTCGTATACCATGAGTAATGTGTGAATGGAATAGGGCAAAGTGAGATATTCTTGATGTAATTTTTTACTTTTTCAGTTGTCTTAGGAGATAGAGTTGATTAGAAAGTTTAGAGCAAAGTTTTTGTCCATGACAGTTCCATTTTATACAGCGATCCAAGGTAATACCCAGGTTATACCCAAAAGTTTAACTCTATCCTCTAAATTTTTATGACAGTTTGTTGACGTGGAAATCCATCAGGATTTATTGGAGTTCTGCTTCAATTTGTTTGTTAGAAACCATTCATCTGCTCTATGCTCAGCCAATTCCATTAAATTTGACAATATTTCCTTATCAACATGTGATTCATATATGGTTACATCATATGTAAACCTCATGCATGATGACGATGATAAGTTTTGTGGTAGATCGTTAATATATAAAATGAATAGGAGAGCACCTAATATTCGGAACTCAGATTGAGAATCCTGAATATGCACTTATTGAAATCTGTTAGAAAGGTAAGAAGTGAAAAATGTATAAGCTATCCCGCGTATTCCATAATATTTGAGGTTCTGAAGGAGTAATGTATTAGAAACACAGAGCCTTGCTGAGATCGCAAAGTGTCATAGCAATTAATTCACCTGCTTCAAGGCTCTCGACTATATCTCCTACCACCTCCTCAACGGCTTAGACCGTGAATTTACAACGTCTGAATCCGAACTGTCTGCTATTTAAAATTTCATATTTTTCCAACAACTTTCTCAATTACTTTTCCAATAATCGGGATTATTGAAATGGGTCGATAATTTGCTGGGCTGTCTTTATTACCACCTTTGTGAATTGGAATACCTTTCGTTAATTTGAAAACATCGGGAAAAGTTCCGGTTAAGAAACACCTATTGATAAGGTTGGTTAGGGGATCAAGTGGAATCTCTGCAATTTTTTTCAATATCATACTGTTTAACCCATAGACATCTTGACAATAAGAATTTTTCAAGCATTTTATTGCATCGAGTAATTCATCCCGATTAACGGGAGGAAAATAGAAGGAGCTTTGGATTCTAGGAAAATGGTTCAGTCGTGATTTCCTCTGCCACATTACAAAAGTAGTCATTGAATTCGAAAGGGGTTATATTCGAATTTACTCCTACGTTGTTTTTTTATTCCTTTCATCGTTTATTGAGCGCCAGCAATCTTTGTTTTTGTCTTCAGACACATAGATATAATTATCATAAGCAGTTTTTTTTTGTAAATTCAATGCAATTTTTATAGTAGTTTTTGAAGGATTCATAAGCCTGGATGTCATTGTGAGAGTTGATTGAATCACTCACTATTTTCAAGGAAGATAAGTTTTTCCTTATTCTTCTTGGATCATTAATGCAAAAGTTGACAATTGGTTTGTTAACATTTTCTACTTCTTTAAGGGGTGAGTGTTTATCAAGCTTCGTAACCAAGATTTTTGTGGAATCTTCACTTAGCATATTGATGTTGTTAACATTGTGATGTGTGAAAATATCCCAGTCGCTGCAACTCTGATCATTGGTGATTTATTCAATAGCGTATGGGGACAGTTTGCGTCTCAAGATCTTTTTATTAGGAATTTTTTCATATTCAAATATTTTTATAAATTGCCCCCTGTGATCAGATAGGCATGTCTCGATTATTCCCGTTTCGCATTTTGAGTCATCGATATCAGTTACTATGTTATCAATATTGGTTTTGACATTTGTTCTTAGATCATATCTAGTACAGTCGTCAACCGTGGGACTGAGGCCATAGGAATTCATAAGTTGGGCTAAATCTGTCATTCCCGGTCTGTTTACCTTAATGTTTATATCAAAATCACCCAGTATGATAATTTTTTCGGGATTTGCAGGAACGCTATAAAGTTACTACAGCTACTTTTAGTTGTGCTATTTCTATTCCACAAAATTCACTATGAAATTAAATACAAAAATCACTTAGATCGATGGGTTGGAACGGAGTGTTACGTTCAATAAAGATTGTTCACCAAAACTTACTTGCTAAGGATGATTCCCTAAGTTTATCGTTTGCAAACATATGTCGTTGAGCCAGTTCTCTGAAGCAAACAACCGAATACTTGTGCTTATTTGAAAGTAATAGGATTTCGTTGATTTTATTTGTGATACTTTGCATGTTGACATGCAGAATGCTCATCCTGCTTTTTTTGTTTCCATCTTTTCCGAATTGAGAAACGTCAAAATTTTTCTTTGTTAGGTTTCTTTGTCAGTAGTTGATTGGGGAAAAATGATTAGTGAATACGAGGAATACATCCTACTATATTATGGATGCCATAATGGAAATGATCAAGAAGCAGTTTGACGAACAAAAGAGACGATTGCTGGAAGGAAAATCAGTTGAGGAGGAACGTCGAGAGAAAGAAAAACAAAAAGAGTAGGAAGGAAGGAAAAGGTACGGAGATAATCAGAAAAACAAGAGGGGGAGAAACGAACGTAGAGAAAAATATAAGAGGAGGAGAAACGACGTCAAAGAGACAAACAAGAGAAGGAGAAACGACGGCAGAAAAAAAAAACAAGAATAGGAGGAGAAACGATGACAGAAAGAAAAACAAGAAGAACGTCGACAGGAAGAAGGAAAAGACGAAAAAGAGAAAAACGTTTGAAGACAAACGTGAATAAACAAGCATGAAAATGGAATATCTCATAGATAGATTGTGGATTGTAGGGGGGTCGATATGACTCTTCAGCCTCTCCGTACCTCGACCTGTGAGGTCTTTTGTACATAACCCTCCATTTATTCAAGACCCAGGACTCCTTGCGAAGCGAATCAGTTTCCTGGGAGCTAAGTTCCTGATGTCTAAGGGCGATAATGAACCCCCTTCGAGGAATTTGAGCCTATTGCAAAACAGCTCTTGGAAGTCGCAAAGCAGGTGTTCTACAGTTTCAGCAAAGTTCTCGCAGTAACGGCACAGTTCACTGTCTCATCTTCCCATTTTTTGGAGGTGTTACCTCAGTGGTCACTGTCCGGTGAGCAGTCTCGTTATCAGTTTCAAGAATTTTTGTCCAACTCGAGAAGCTGTTTAGCTTCTTTTGGCTTCGTCTTTGCTTTGGAACCTTATTCCAGCTCCCAGCGCCGAAACTCTTCTTCAATGTGGGCTTTGAAGAGACCACATAAGGGTGCTGGGCCAGGAAATTGAGGGTTTGCACCTTCCTTGGCAAGGCTGCTCGTTGCCTTTGATTCTCTTGTGACCTGGCACCCACATCAGTGTGACCCAATTATTTGTAGCTGGTTGTCTTGGAGAGAGTTTGCAGTCCCGAGTCAGTCTTGACTCAAATGTTTCGTAGATACTAGACTATCGAACAATCATGGAAGGTTGTGAAATAGGTCTAAAAAACTGAACAACTCCCGCAGCCTTTGCTTTGCGGATATGCCGGAAATGAAATATAAGAAGTTTAGTTATGCAGATGACTGGAAAATAGCTACTCAATGACAGAACTTTGAAGAAACCCCAATAGCCGATCCCAAGACTCTTGGTAGTTACTTTTGAAAATTGATACCAAAGTCGAATGCATACAAGATGAAAGCTTGCATTAATATGACAGTAAACAACCCGAAAAATAAAAGAAAATTAAACGCAAATCCACAACACAATTCTGAAATAATGAGTCGTCACTCTGGACAACGCTGATATTTGAAGATCTGCTATTTTTTCACTAGGTCTGATATGTTCAGCAGTCAGTTTGTTGCTCCAGTTTGATGAAACAGTGCACGTAGCAGCAAAATTCAAGTACAACCTAATGCCATTATGCGAATCATCACCAGTACAATAGGATTCCACTCACTGTTCCTTATCCTGAGCTGCGTCCCACCATCCAACCTTCGTAGAGATAATGTTTCAAGGAGGGGAATATTGAAAAAATATCGACAATCCCCAACTTCCGGTGCATGAGGATCTGAGAAACCTTGTGGAGTATAGACCTCAACCCAATCCAAGAAATTGTTCGATACATATTTCAATATTATCAGCTCCTGGCTAATGGCATATATACAGGAATTACCCCTACAAGTCCAGTACAGGTTTTGAACTACCATGAGAAATATGGACACGGTCATGGTATTTGTACAAGTACTGTGAGCTACCATATCTTATATGTTACAGTGGAACTACAAGATAGACGGTGCAACACACTAGTGGAAGAAGAGCAACCTTAGGGTTTACGAAGGCCACGACCCCAGATTATTTTTCATGGCCGCAAAAGAGAACATAGTAGTCGTGCATGTTTGGGAAATGTTATGCCTTATAGGGATTGAAATAACAGTATATAGGCGTATTAGAAAAGAAATGAATATAAAATTCTGACTAGAACATTCTGTGAAAAGTGTTGGTAATTCACTCCAAGTTTGATTTATCTACCTGAGATCATCACATTGGTCATAGTTGAATCGGCTCTTCTGGAGAAAATAAGCTTGTATTTTCTCCCCCCCCCCATTTGATCCCCATTTCAGTATTTTTTCCAAGACCTGGTTCACATTTCTTACATGCCTGCTCAATGCAATTGAGAAAGCAAGTCATAGGATCAAGTTTACCGTGAGACCTTGGTGCCAAACTCTATGAAAAGATTTGTAGATATCTAGATTTGCTATTCGATATCAAATTTTCAATTTCATTTACCATATGTTTCATAAAAGATGTATCGTACTTTCGGCCCCTTATATAAACCTTATGAAAAGTTGAAGAAAATACATTACATTATTCCATTTATTATTGAACATTATATAATTGGATTACATAGTGCAGAAAAAGTATATCATGCAACGATCATGTAATGATAGCTATTAATACATGAGCACGAGGTGAGTTACGACACTTGCCGAAGGTGAGTGTCGTAAACCATGTGCGACTATTTTAATAGCCATTACATGATCGTTGCATACACTTTTTTTTCCACGACCAATAAATAATAAAATGAAAACCAGAATTACTGGTGGTGTACAAGATAATTCTTCTAGGTATTTTTGACACGATGTGATTGAATGTCGATTGAAATTAAATGTCAAACAAGTATGTAGAAATATACTACTTGATTATCCCTAAGTACGCGTTTCCATAGGCCGAAAATTCGTTTCATAATAGAAAGTACGTGTTTTTATTGGCCAAAATCTGTTTCGAAATGAAAGTTTGTGTTAAAATAGACAATACTGATAAATCGGTAGCAGATATCTTATTCGCATCTTAAGTGACTTTTCGATAAATTTAGGTAACATTTAAATTTAAAAAAATCTTAAACTATGGCTTCAGAAAAAAATATCAAAAATAAGTAAAGACCAATGAAATTTCTCTTAGAACATTGAACATTTACGGAAAAAACAAAAACAAACTGAAAATAAAGGAACATAAATGGAGGAATTCGATAGCATCACAAAGAGCAAGGAACTTAAAGTCAATAACAACACAAACATGACATTTAATGAAGAACAAATAACTACAAAAACTACCTACCATTCCAAATTATTATAATCTGATGAGTCAACTCCAAACGATAAGTGTGCCATTTGACTAGCAGATCCACCATCTACCGATGGAGGAATTCGATGTTTTGTCTTTCAAAATATTGAATTTTGAATGCATTTCGTCCGCAACTTCGCACTTCAGCTAAATAAAACGATAACATCTTTCTAGCATATGTCGTCACTTGTGGCTTGTCCTTATATTTCTTTGAGCTTCGACATAATGTATCAAAAACTTTTTGATCATTATCAGATTCGGACATTTTTGCGAAAACAATACTTCTGCCACTGACCATTTTTTTGTTTCTTACGTCACGTTTCTCCTTCGTTTTTCTTTTCTCGATCGCCCTCGTTACTGGTGTAACAGTAAAATAAAATATTTACCCCTCTGCCTTCCTTTATTTGTTTCCTCGTGTTGCTTTTGGTTACGGTTTAATCATCAACGTGACAATTTTCTTTGAATCTGATTGATATTATTCCAGAGAAATAGAAATAATATTAAATTATGATGCAGGAAGCCCTCACGATTGGTCGATCAGTCACTGATCATCAGAGAAGGTGTTTTCATTTTTGAAGCCAGCTATGATATTTTTAGGCGTGGAAGCTAGCGCACATGCAACACCAACTATTGAAGCAATGCCATGAATAGTTGCAGGTTTCCCTGTATTCCCTTGGGTGAGCATCCAGTTTTCAGTGCCGTATTATAGTACGCCGACAATGAACACTTTAGTCGAGGGATTGCATCTTATGTGAAGTGTGTATGTCACTGAGACAACTGATTTTTTGTAAACTCGATGATATGGGTTTTATGATTGTCAAGGAGAGGTAAATTTGCCAAAACTTTTACTTGGTTTGAAGTCAGTCGTCCGTAACGCATGTTGGCAGCATTCTTCGAATAAACTGCTAACGTGAGTTCTTCTCCATCTGAGAAATTGTTTTTTGCGGAATATATTCGAATACTTCTTTTCCTGAAATTTTGAACTTTTGCAAATAATGAATGATTGTGAGTTTTTCAATATCAAAATGCCGTGAAGCTTCGCCTATTTTCTTCAATTATACATATTAAAAATATTTCAAAATCTTCTTCCTATTCACGTTCGTCCCACTTATCGTTATATGAAAAAATCAATTCTATGATAATTGATAAAAGTACCTAAACATTGAGTTAGATTTGTAATGTGTAAAATTTTCATCAAATGGAAAAACTTGTAGTAAAGTAGAGTAGAGTAGAGTTTATTTGGTGCAGCTGATTATGAAAATCTTTACACAAGTCATTGAAAAAAAATATACATGTCTAAGACTCACAGTCATATGTCCATACAGGTCAATGTGAACACATACACTCACATACACATACTAGAAAACACAAAAAAAAGATGTACACAATAATATATAACACAATGAGGTTTGAATAAATATATGAAAGTTTATAAATAGTTAAAATCGATGTGTTAAAATAGTTAAAATCTATGTGTGGAAAAGGGAGTTTGGTAAACTGAAGTAATCATGTAGATTATATATAGTATTTGTGGAAAGTACTTTGTTGATTATTTTCTTGAATTTATGAATTGAGAGGTTTCTGGTTTCCTCTGGCAGTTTATCATAAAGTTTCATGTCCAAGCTATTTTTAGCTGAAATTTCCAATCTATATAATTTATCAACAAGGTTGTTGGCGTTTCTTGTTTGATAGCAATGAATATCTCTGTGAGTCTGAAATTGTTGATTCTTTTTGTGTATTTCTACAAGAGACTGATAGATGTACACGGCAGGAAGAGTCATAATATGTAGGCTTGAAAATAGGGGTCTACAAGAGTCCCTATAATTTGCATTTGCAATTATTCTAATTGCCCGTTTCTGCATTAGGAAAACCCGATTTGAGGAAGGGGAGTTACCCCATAGATATGTACCATATGATAGGCGAGTATGAAAAAGCGCGAAATAGGCTGTGCGTAGTACCCCAGGACTTATGCAAGAGCTGATTTTCCTTAATAGAAAAGTTTGTGTCGACAATTTTTTACACAGCACTTCGGTATGATTTGACCATTTCAAGGATTGATCAATATGGATGCCAAGGAGTTTAACTGATTTCTCATGAGTAACAATATTTTTTGTTGGGAAAGTAATAGATTCCGTTTTGTTTTCGTTACACTTCAGGGTACTAGGAGTTAGCCACTGCTTAATTGCGGGAAAGATCTGAGCTGATACTTGATTCAAATCGTTCAGACTACAGTCTGAGTGATGAAAAGTTGCATCATCAGCAAACAGTATGCAGTTGATAAAGTTCATATGATCAAATATATCATTTATATAGATAATAAACAGGAGTGGACCCAATACAGAACCCTGCGGTACCCCATGCGCGATTTGAGCAGTGTATGAATTTTTATTATTATAGTATACTGACATGTATCTATTTGATAAGTAGGATTTGAAAAAGTCTAAGGCTACTCCTCGAAAACCATAGTGCTCCAGCTTATCAAATAATACCTGATGTGTGTGGGGGTGTTGTACTTTTGACCGGTCACAGGAACAACCTATGCTGATGGTCAAAGGTACAATAATGATACTTTAGGGATACATTGACTCTACTTGTAGGTTACAATAATCAATTCGTAGCCATCCAAACCTTCGAAGGACACATTTAGGGTAAGGTGTGATTTATTTTTACCAACTATTTCATTAGACATTGAAAAATAAAGAAATAAACTGAAATAACTTACTTTTAGGGGAAGAAAATCAAATAACTGCCTTGTACACTTGATGAGAACTATTCGTCTGTTCACATTATAGAACACTTTCAGTGAGTCCTACACATACTATAATTTTAGTTTTGGTTAATTTCTACTGAATGTCGCTGAAAACACTGCTGGTCACGAATGACTCTTGTTTGCAGTGTTCTCTCAGAGGCAATGGCCCTGATCTGGTCGAAATCCATTCTGTCGCCTGTCTGTTCATAGGTCTTTGAAAGTGCCAGTTGTTTGTGAACTCAGTTGGTGACTAGCCTGTTAGTTCGTTCTATGTATTTAATATATTCCTTGGGACTCATTAGCAATTTTATTTTCAAATTGTTCTTATGTCGCGTATTCTGCCAATTTTGCCGGTGGCACCTTTGATATAGGGAAGAAGTAAAGTGTTGTGTGATTGGTTATGTGTTGAGTTTTGAGAGTTTGGAGAATGGGTTTGAGGGGTAGTATTGAACCCTTAGGAGACAAATTTTGGGATTTGAGTACGTACATACTCCTGGAATGTTACCCTCTTTCATAAATTTATCTGACTATTACAGATACTTTTTGAGATATAACCTGTTTAATAATTTCGTATTCCATGCAGTTTTCACTGCATGGGGTACGGAATTAGGATTTGGAGAAATGTCTGTTTTTGAATCAAAAGTTTCAACAAATATTCAAATATGTAGGGGCAGATTCAACACTTTGGAATTCGAATTCTGGAAAATCCTTTTTCAGTAACCCTAATGCGATATCTTGTTAGTGATATTCTTTGAGTTATAATCTGTTTCATAATAAGGGTAGATTTCACCGGCTAGGGGCAAGAATCAGACATAAAAAAATAAGCATTATACAAAATGAAAATGGCATCTTTTATCGTTTTCTTCCAAATCAACAGATTTATAGATACAAACTATTAAAATATTCTAGGAGGTAGCTAACCCCTCGGTATTTGAATTTCGGGAAAACCTCTACCATAAGGTTACCAGGTGATAACTATCATGCGATACTAATTCGATAATAAGAAATGATTCAGCTCAGGAATGGGATTTTTCGACCATCTCTTCGATATCTCTTGGCAATCCATTGCACATTTGGCCTATCTATTCGTTTCTGTGGGATAAGTCCAGAGAGAATTCTATCAACTTATCCTTTCTCACAATTGTAATTTAATTGTACAGAAATGATAGAACAATCTCATTGTTATTTTGGTCATCCTAAATGTTACATTTTGAAGAAATAGCGTGTAAAAACGAATCTTTGGAATTCGATTATTTTATGATTGGAAACATAATCAGATTCTTTTCATTATGAAGTGCAATTTGATCTTACGTATTATTTGAATAAGTTTGGTGGATCAGTACCATCTGTTGAGTAATCGCATCATATGTTTAGTAATGGCCATCATCAACGATACCATTCCACAGTGGTCCAAAATAACGAAAAAGCGCATTTTGGTAAAGTTTTCGTATCAGCTCCCAACTTTGTGAGAGTGTAATGAAAGACCAGATAACCTTTTCTCAGAATTTCGGGTAACTATTGGGAAATATTTGCGCTCTTTGGCCCCTCAAAGACGACCGTTATATCGTATACGTTTCTCGGTGTCATACGTGTTCTTTTTCTTCCGAGTTCGATTAGCTCCAGAAATAACATCTTGTAAATAATTCCTGCGAAACTCAGGTGAAAAGTAAATCAAGATTTGAAGTTTTCATTTCATGTTTCATAGGGTAAATTGGTCGATTATTTAGTCATTGATAGTTATTTTCTGTGCTGTTATTGGAATGAACGTGCGTGCATTTTCAATCTTGCTCAGACTTACAAAAAATGCCCAACGACTCCCCGTTCTGAAAAAATATCTAATGAATAGCCTGAAGTCTTTATAAAAACATATCAAAAATTTGTTTGCTCATACTTGCACTTTTTTTAAATATTTAATCAATTGTGAGCCTCTCCAAGAGTGTATCAAAAACGCATCAGATATACTTTGACCCACAATGAATAAACACCTCATTATTTCGTAAAAAAATTGACTTTTCTGTTGGAATGTGACTGTCAATATTATAATAGTAACTAGAGATCAATAATCGCCATTTTAATATACGAGATGATTACAAAAATTTTCCGTCGACTTCGTCGGGTCAACGTGAAATTTTGGAAATTAATTTCCTTCAACTAGGAGGAAACTGAATTTGAAAATACATAAATTTGACAGCGCAAAGGTAATATGAATTGGAATTTGAATAATATTCGAATTCATGTATGTTTATTTGCATATACAACGAGAAATCGACTATGTACAGGTTAATAATTTTTTTTTTTTTTTAAGGTAAAGATGAATATAAAATATAAAATGTAAATAAGTAAAATGTTCTATTCAAAACTGTGATTTGGTGTCCTCTTGATCATAGAAGAGGACGTATGCTTCTCCACTCACGATAGATTTTGGTGATAGCGGTGATATTCTCGAGTCATTGTACTCGTGCCATGTGCCTGCATAAGGGTGCCTACAGTAAGCCGTGTAGTGTCCATTAAAAGTTGTTCCGCTATGGTTGGATACAGCGTACAAGTTGTAGCGACACGGAGCTGCGTTATCTACTGCATAAATATTCATATCTAATCCATCGAGAGGAAAGTCAATGAAGACATTTAGTTTTCCTCTGAATCTCTCCATCTGCGAAAATCTTTTCAAGTGAATTACTAAAATTTTGGGGAATTTATGTATAGATAATGACTTCGTGCATTTTCTCCTTTCCTTGCATTTAGAACAAGTGGGTTTTTCGTCATCATCCAATATTTCTTTCCTAGTAAACAAGTCTAAACATTGCGACAGTCTGAGTTTGCCAGTACTCTTTGGAATAGGGAGTGAAAGGTCCCAGAATGGGTCAAAAGTGACGGAACAATGGCCACAGAGAGTACATTTCAACGATGATTTCAGTTGACCAACAAAGTTATCGACAATTTTCGAGTTGTTCATTCTAAGATATCTTGACCAAGACTCTTTTGCCTTTTCATTATCGCTCAAATTTTCATCGATTTCTATGAACATAGGCTTAGGCCTTTCTCTTACTCTGTTTACATCTTCATGAAGACCTTCCAATAAATATCTGAAGAATTCCTTGGCATCCTGTTGAGCGTTACCCATAAAACGAGGTGCAAATCTTTGTATCTGGCTTTTCAAAGAAACAGTGTTAACCACCACATCAGACGAATCTTCTGACCAAAGTTCTTTTACCACTTCTTCAAATGCTTTTATCAAAGCACCCTTCATACTTGATATGCTTGTGTTGATATCCTTCAAATGTTCTTTTTTTCTCAGATACTCAAGCAACCATCTGGTATTCGATAAACATTGTATTGCACTATTCATAAAGCAGGTATTGCCAATGTTTTTCAAACCATTAAGACCAAGAGTTTTGGAGCTCCCAGGCACAAGTGGTTTGATGGAATCAGAACTGAGGGAGATGCGCTCACTGCTACTGCTATCTTCAAAGGAATAGTCTCTAATGCAATGATTTTCTCTATCATTGGATCGCCGCAATAAGGAACTCGATTGGAGGCTGCTCGAAATCGAGTTGGATAAAGATATGGTAGATCGCGTTATTGTTTTGGGAGTGGTTGAATCCAAATTACACTTTTCAGGTATTTGACTCCGAGTAATATACTTATGGATACTCCTTGACATATTTATTTTTTGTGGACGAATAAATATATCATCCAAACGTTGAGTAGCAGGAATAGAACCCAGAATTGACGTTGCGTTTCCTCTTTGGATGGCGATACTGATATGTTGTATCAAAAAAGTCCTTGCTCTTCGATCATCTGTTTTATTGATCAATTTTTGTCCAATATGATTGATTAATTCATTGGCATAACTACCAAATGAACCAAAGGTTTCAATTGCTACCGGATAAAAAATGTATTGATCTTTTAAAGTAAAATATTTTTTCAATTTGGACTTTTCAGCAGAATCTGCAGCCCCACCAGCATTTCTGGATGTTGAATCTATATGTGATGCTGCAACGGTATCCACGCAGGTGAAGTCCCAGACTAAAGGTTTTCCATGACTCCATGGGATGAGAGACATCCCATCTGGACGCTTACCATCATCACGAATGATTCCCAAAGGTTCTAAGACAGCAGGAATATCAGCAGTTGATAAAGCTCGCTTGATTAAGTCATTTACAGTTGAATGACGAGACGAACGCCCGGAACTGAATCTACAACTCAATCCATGCGTCCCTTTTTCGTTGACGATGAATCCACATCTGCATTTATGACTTACACAAATAGAATAGCCCAAACGTAAACCCACAGAAATCCTGAAAGATTCATCATCTAATAAAGTTCCAAGGAATGCAACTGGAAGAGCGTTGAGCCAAGCTCCAGATTCTTTCGTACTAACTGCCTTCAGTCGAGCCTTTTCAAGAGGAGAATTAACAGCCGAGTCAAGGAGTTGTTTATATGACAATTCGATGAGAGGAAGATCCCAGGATTTTTGGGAAATTTTATTATCAGGTGCAGAGGTTCCAGTTTTAGAACACCATACAGATTCACACTCTATATAGTAAACATCGGGCACACTGGAAAAATAATCAGGTAAAATTTGATCAACCAGATGTTGAATGCTTTTCAACGAAGCAAGAAAAGCTGGTAAAGCAAGTGAAGATGCTTGTCGTATACCCAGACCACCCTTATTTACGGGAAGTGTTGCTTGAAGCCACGTGGAAAGGCTGAAATTATTATTAGTAATCTGCTCCAAAATCATACGGAGTGTTGAGTCGAAGAGATCAAGTTCATTTTGACAGCGCCAAGTCGGGCAACATCTCAATGTATATATCAATTTGGGTATAGCTAGACAGTTCTTCAGAAGAAAATACCCAATATGCTTTGGAATGGAATCCATGCGGGATGCCATCAAATTCAAAGATTCAGTCTTTTGGTTCAGTGTATGTTTGGTTGCATATTTCACAATCATGCATGAAAAGAAAAATTGAAGGGGTTCTTTAACGATCGATTTCATGTAGATTGAACAGACTCGTTGATACGAGGTCGCCGGAAAACAATATTTTAAGAATATTTTCGTTACTGATTTTGCTAATTGAAGTCATACGTTCAAAAAGGCATCATTCAAAACATTTTATCTGATACCAATGTTACCCATTTTGAAACCCACCTCTTTGCGACAAATTTTCCTATGGTTCTCGTGAGCTTTGAAAACGATTCTCAGTCTTAAAAGCAATTCCGCGAAGAAAGGCGCGAATCTGATTTTTTCTTCGATCTACCCCTTCTAAAAACCACCCATTTGTGACAAGATTTTTAAAATATTATTCCAATGATTCTCGTCAGCTTTAAAAGTATTTCCGCGAAAAAAAGGCTTGAATCTGTTTTTTTTTGTCCAACCACCCCTTCTAAAAACCACCCCTTTGTGACATATTTATTTTTATCATGATTCTCGCCAGGCTTCAGAACAATTCCGCGAAAAAAAAGATTCAGAACTGTTTTTTTTTCAACCACCCCCTCCTAAAAACTACTCCTTTGTGACAATTTAAAAATAGTCTTCATAGTTTCTGCCAGCCAAAGAGGCGATTGTACAACAAAAAAAAACGTTTTTTCCGCCTTAGTGACCACTGTGCATTCGTTCAATTGCTCTAAAACAAACCGATCAAGAGTTAAGATTAACAGGAAAGACCATTCACCCGCACACTGTACATAATTGTAGAATACCTCTTTTCTGAAGTCGTTTGAAATGTGAAATACCCTTTTACCGAAGTGGAGTCGGTTCATTCTATCTGAATTCCACATTCGGCACAAACAACACAACCTGTGGTAAACGACCGCCGTCCAATACCAATACTCTCATATAACAGGCGGCATTGTCGTAACAGAGCAATTACGACATGGCATTATTTATAATTGGCACTCATGAAGTTTTGAAAGCGAAGGATGACTTCATTTTCGAGTTCTGGCGTATGCAACGTTCGAACGAAATCGTTGGCCGAATCCAATAGCGTATCAGTTATGTTTTATACAACATATTTCCTTGAAAATATGAACAGGATGTTTATGAAATCAGATGTGGGATTAACTGTGATTCGAAGATAAACCCCAGTAAGTATTTCTGCTGCTATATATCTCCAAACATTCCTCTAGAAGAGTGACCAAAATGATAGATGACGTCAGGAGACATAATAGGCAAAAATAATTATGTGTGATATTAATGCCAAATCTCTCTGGTGGGGGTCACCAAATTGGACCTGACAGGGAATACTGGTGCGACTGCATGTCGGCATTCAACCTCAACATAATGAATTATGGCAAAAAACCAACTTCAAAACATATGAAAAACAATAAGGGAGTGGTAGATTTCGGAAGATCACTTCGTTGATAGCAAAAGATAAAAAGCCCCAAAATAATAACGGAAGCAAGCCGGTATGCGATTCATACATATTCAAGGAACTTGTGACTTGGAGGATTGAAAACGAGGTTGAAACAACTGAAGATCTAGAAAATGTATTGAGATAAGTTTACGGTGGAAGCCTCAAAGCAACAAAAGAATCAGCATCCCATTCTGATAGAACAAAATATTAGGAGGAAAAAAGAAGATTGCCTAAGAAAGGTTTACACGAATGAATGAACGCCAAGAAACGAAAACAAAGTAAATGAAGCGGGTGAGCATCAGAAACGATGAGGGAAGGAGCTGGAATTTCTGATCGACCAGTCAAAAAAGAAACATGGGGACGATTTATGCAAGGAGCTAGACGAAGGCCTTGGGAGTTTCAAGATAGCAATAAAAAAGTTGATTGGGCTGATCCTTTCACGGTGAAAAACATCTTACAAATAATGAAGCCAGGAAAAACACCTGGTCTTGATGGTATACCTTTGGAAGCCTGGATATACTAGAAGAAATAGTACCTGAAATCATATTGGATCTACTTATCCAACGGTGTGTTCAGTGCGAAGCAGTTTACAAAAAAGTGGTTGACTTGTTTGATAATATGAACAGAATGTTCATAAAATCAGATGTGGAATCATCTGCTACTGAAAAAATATTTCTATTTAATATTCAATTGAGAATGTTCTCCTTCTCAAAGCGAAATTGGTTCTTATACCAGAAGGTGGCCCAAAAGACAGAACACTCAGAGCAAAATGCCTACCGAACACAACCAGCATGGTTTTCGAAAGGCAGACTGGAAAAGGAAAAAAAACCACGGGGAGGCTTTTGGAAAAACAGTTAAGATTTCGCAAGGCAATAATCACTATCCATGCCGTCGATGGGTTGTGAGTATAGTGGGAAAGAGTGGGTGGCGCTGATTACACTCGATGTCAGAAATGCTTTCAAATCGGCCTTCTGGGATACCAACCTGAAAAAACTGAAAGTAAGGAACGTTGCACGAAATCGTTGACAGCTACAGATGAGGTCTTTACAGATAGAAAAAGGCGTATGCCTTGATATAACAGCTGTGAAAGGTGCTCCATGAGGACGTGATAGGCAAAACCTGTACCAGAGGGAGTTAATCTGATCGCATATGCAGAGACCCGATCACTTAATTTGTTTGAGAATATTCAATGGAGAATCATTCTCTTTTAGACTAGAGAGCGACCTATGCTTGCATTGTGGGACGATAGACACGGTGGAGCATAAAGTATTCATATGCAAGAGGAAAAAGCCACCTATTATTCTCAAACTTAGATATGCATTTTTTTTAATGGTTTATTTAATGTCGGCCTTTTTCTGCGACCAGGGCTAAACACCGACGCCGGTGAGCACACTCCCCCCAACCGGAAATTCTACCGTATTCTTTGTTGTTTCAGAGGTGGCGTTCTTTGACGAGCTCAACATCTCGGGACTGCCATCTTAACGTCCCCTCCGAAGAACGGCATATCTCTCGTCTTATCTCATGCTTATTGATAAGACGCTGTGAATATGCTACTACGCTACAGTTGTAAGGGCATTTTACGCGCACCTATTAGACATGCATCTTACCGCCGGTAATGTGATAGGAATCATGATGACTGCCGAGAAGAAATGGGACGTAATACATTTCTTTATAAGGTTAGTAATTGAACATGGGGAAAGAGAAGAGAGACAAACAGCTTAGTTAAGAATGCTCCCAGACTACTCCCAATAGTGAGGCCAAGCAAAAAGCAGTCCCGAGGTGGACGAGTAGAAGAGGCAGGTTTCGTCGGTAGGCTAGGCTTCCCCCCGAGTCCAGGGAATAGCAGAACAAGTACCTATGCAAGCATGAGCGTCCTCCCTGTCAAAAAAGCAATATCTTCCATCGTTGGAATGTACTACTATTGTGGCATATATTTGAATATATCCACTCAGCGACTGCAGCCTCTTGTCTGGTGGTACGGAGTCATGGGTTCACCTAATTTGAGAATTATGATATATCATAAAACAAAAGGCAATTGAGCGCCACTCATTTTTTGGGGACTTAATAACCTTGAATATTTCAGTGATGGAATACCACATGAAATAATAGTCAAATATCCCGAGTTATTCAGTATTCTTAGATATTTTAGAATTATATTAGATATAACTTATTATTTTTTCCTCACTCCAGGAAGTTGGTTTCATGAATTTATTTTATAGTGATTTTCCCCTTAATTATTGGCTTGATGCCGACCATGGGATTGTGTTTATTCAAGTGAAACTTAATTTTTTGTTAACCCTCGCGATACCGAGAGTAGAAGGGATTGATATGGGTATCCAATTTTGACAATAAGTGTGCATATAGATACTCAAGAGTTCGTTATAAATAATAAGTTTAATACACGCTTTTCTCCGCTTTCCTCGATATCGTGACTCGAAACTCTATTTATTATTGATACTTTCGACTCCGTCGAAGTGTGTTTGTGTTATTCTATGCCTTGTTAGCATTGGACGTAACTGCAATCTAAAGGCGTCCTCTCATCATAACCGGAAGACGACTCTTTTTTCACCTCGAATTAAAATACAGTCCACTCAGTTCTCCACTCCATTAATTTATAATTGCGCTACCAATACAATACACCGGTAATTTTTATTATTTCTCAAAATTGTGACCAATTTCAAGATGGTATATACAATGGACCGTATACAAAAAATAATGTTGTGGAGCGGTATCCAGAGATGACAATCTATAGATTTTCTAGACAATCTTGACTTCAGATTTCCATTTGATGATGGTAGAAATGGTGTGGGGCTACGGTAACTGGAACTAGCTTCTAGTTTTCAAATATCAGCATCAGTGAAATCAACAAAGTTGAAATATTGGGAATTGAGAAACGTTGGAATATGAAAATACATGTCGCTTCAATCCAGAGGGTTAAACATTGAAAAATGGTACTGTAGATCTCACACATCTAAAGAAATCGATATCTTCTTGGAAGCAACGGATTTGTGTGAGGAACAACTGATTTTCTTGGCGTCTCGTAGGCAGAAGCGAAATTTCACATACATAACATTCTGAGATGGTTATCCCAGAAATCTTTAGAGCGGAAAATATAAAACTTCAATTGGGTTCATTTTGATGATAGAACGGGATGGAATTAAAGTTTCATAAACCAAAAATTATTGTTGATATAAGTGCTTGCGGTCAAGGTTATATCATTTACAATATCCAATAAAACGACCCGGACAGACGAAAGCAGGAAAACGACTAACCACACAAAGTTCCAAATTGGTACGCTGCTATGCTAATCAGCTAATAACTGAGATGAAGTGAATGTTTTGTAGCTGAACATGTTTCCACCTATCGCCACAAAAGAATCAATCTGAAGCCTTGGAATCGATAAAACAAACCATTATTAGTCACAATAAATACAATTCAATTGAATAAAGAGGAGGGTTATCATGATATTGAACACCGAATCGATATAAAGCATTGTGTAAATTGCTCTTTCACTGGAGAACACGTAATAGAAATGTTGTTCATATCAGGATTTCCAGATTGTCATATGTATCGGGGGTCTGATAAACCGACAACTATTTTGATAGAAGGTGCATAAGTAAGGTTGGCGGTTATATCCTATAATAACATTCATTATGAATTATTAACGTTTCTACGCATATCGAACAAACAATATTCTTGTGGCACTAGGCCTATCAGAGATTGGTTAATTTGCTGTATAGGTGGCTACACTTCCATTTTCAATGATATTCGAACTTTTGAATATACTCTTCATATATTTTTAAACTGCCACGAAAGTTATTTTTTCAAAAAATTTGCGTCTTCAATATTTCAAATTGATGAAAAATATAAACGCATGTTTTTCATTATATTCATCGTGCATAACCTACCCTGTATTGATGAGGAGCAAAACTCCGAAACCGGTATACAGGTGGCTACCCCGAATTGGAAAGGTTAATAATATTTGCTTCGCAGCAAGCAATTTCATAATAAGTAGTAATAGTGGTAAATAGCTCTCATGACATTTTCTGTCTGTCGTTGTTATAAATTAATTTGATATTTATAAAATTCGCAGTATTTCATCATCTTAGTTACCAGAAATTCTATGGGTCGTTACTGTTCCCTTCACTGTTTGAAAAAGTATGGAACTTTTTCTGCCTAATGCATCAAATCATTGCCTTATTTACCCCAGTCATTTGGTAGTTTTACGTGGAAAGTTTTCCGGGAGTTATGAGAATTGGTATTTTTATAGATTTCGATGTGCTCTTCTCGAATTTTCACTTTGCCACCTCGTAACTTTGCCGCTTGTGATACTTTATTGAAAAATGACCCAAAACAGTTTTTTGACGATATCAATTTCCGACTCATTTTACGATAAAACTAGTTATGTAACAAATTAGACCTACAATTTAGGATCGATGAAAGAAAATTGTATTTCGTGCATAAAATAATTCATTAAAATCGTAGCAAAGCGCTTTCGACCGTTAGGTCATCATCAGTGCGTACCTGAAAGTAAGTAATATTGATAGAGAATAAGTTATTGAAAAGTTTTTTTGAGAAAGAAAATTGACATATTTTAAATGTGAGGTTACTAACTCGTCAGGTGTACAAGAAGCCAAAAAGACCATAAAATATCTCATGATCAATGAAAGTTATATAGGTTCACGTGACACACATGTTAAAACACATATTCTTGGCCAGGATGAGAATTGGGATTACAATTTTTCCTTATCTTTTGAAAAGCCATTGTTGTTGTGTGATAGCTGGACCCAAGTGACAAGATTGACAATTGACAAGTGAACTATGAAGTAGATTGACAATTGACAAGTGAACTATGAAGTAGATTGGCAGGGAACACCAAACCATGGAGATATCAGAGATATCATACGAAAACACACTAGAAGATGATCAATCTAATGAGGACTGACATCTGTCAAATATATGTTCCAGTATTCCAAGGAAGACCAGACAAGACTCTTCAATTCTACAGAAAACCAACACAAACTGATCATTTGATACCTAGTTTTTCGAATCATCCCCATCAGCATAAAATGGCTGCCTTCTATTGTTACATCCACAGACTCTCAAATGTACCTCTTTCTACTTTTGAGTATCAAAAAGAATTGAATATTTTGAAACAAATAGCTTCCAACAATGATTACAATCCTAGCATGATTAACACTTTGATTCAAAAAATTAAAAATAAAAATGAACAGAACTTACTGTATCCAAAATTAAATTCAATCGACAACAACATTTCTGACAAAGTAGCTAGTTGCATTGAAAGTAACTTTGACAACATTAACATTTCTTTCAAAACCAACAATAGCTTGAGTAGATTTTTGGTCAATACAAAAGACAAAATTGACAAACTTTCCAAAAGTGGTATATATAAGTTAAATTGTGAAGACTGCGATGCAGCCTAGATTGGTAGAACTTGAAGACCTTCGAAAGTTCGTATTATGGAACATTTAAATAGTAATAAAGTTTCTGCCTTCGGTCATCACTTGAGATTTAACAATCATAATTTCAGTTCAAATAGAAATTCCCAAATCTTACGTGAAGTCAGTTCCAAAAATTATAATAGATTCGATTTTCTTGAAGATTTACACATTAGCAAAGAAATACTCAACAATAACCTTTGTCTCAACACGCAAGTCAATTTAAATAGATCCTATATTCCACTTCATAGACGTCTAAATTGAATGATATTTAACTTCCTTAGCTTTTTTACTCTAATTCACATTTTAGTGTTTTGTTAATCATGCTAATAATTTCCAATTTTCATTCTCTATGATGATTTTACTTGCATCTCTTTGCAATTTGCCAGCCTTTTTTTCAGTTTTCTCCATACTAAGAACACAAGTCATGTTCTGGATTATCAGATTTTATACTCTGTTTTACTCCAGCTGTGGGAGTTGTGAAGTTGGGTCCAGTTCCCATTAGACTTGTATCACACTTCTTATCCCCCAGTTGCAGTTCAACTGAGCCATGGTGGACAAGGAGTTTTATTTTTATTAAGAAAAATTTAAATTCATTGTCCATGAACACTACCAGAGTTATTCAATTGTTTGTTTTGATCGGGACAGGTCTAATTAGACTTCTCCTTTGAACTTATATTCAATTGTGATGACTCAAATGTGAGAACTGAAGAGTCTTGTCTGGTCTTCCTTGGAATACTGGAACATATATTTGACAGATGACAGTCCTCATTAGATTGATCATCTTCTAGTGTGTTTTCGTATGACAGGGATATTCCTTTCTTGATTTTGATATCTCCATGGTTTGGTGTTCCCTGCCAATCTACTTCATAGTTCACTTGTCAATTGTCAATCTACTCCATAGTTCACTTGTCAATTGTCAATCTTGTCACTTGGGTCCAGCTATCACACAACAACAATGGCTTTTCAAAAGATAAGGAAAAATTGTAATCTCAATTCTCATCTTGGCCAAGAATATGTGTTTTAACATGTGTGTCACGTGAACCTATATAACTTTCATTGATCATGAGATATTTCATGGTCTTTTTGGCTTCTTGTACACCTGACGAGTAAGTAACCTCACATTTAAAATATGTCAATTTTCTTTCTCAAAAAAACTTTTCAGTAACTTATTCTCTATCAATATTACTTACTTTCAGGTACGCACTGATGATGACCTAACGGTCGAAAGCGCTTTGCTACGATTTTAATAAATTATTTTATGCACGAAATACAATTTTCTTTCATCGATTATATCGATACGTGCACACAGTCACACTTTTCACTACAATTTATGTGCTAACGTTTTTTTTGTAAAATGAATAGTTTCAGCGTAGGAGAGCCGCAAAGTATATTCAAATTTCCATCAAGTACCGCATCAATTCAAAACTCGTACTGATGATTCAGTGTAGATGTGTGTTGCTTTGCGGCCCTCGTACGCTAAAACCATCCATCCTCCAAAAAAAACCGTCATTACATAAATTGTAGGAAATTTATTACATAACTATTTTCATCATAAAATGAGTCGCAAATGAGATATTGTAAAAAAATATATGGCGGCGCGAGCGGCAAAGTTACGAGGTGGCAGCAAAGTGAAAATTCGGAAGGAGCACGTCAAAATCTATAAAAATACCAACTCCCGGAGAACTTTCTAGGTAACCCCAGTTTTGAGCAGCAAATGACTGAAGTATTTTAGGTCTAAATAAATTTGTTCAACAGTAAATTCTGGTAGGTGATTCAATTTTCATGAAATGGCGAATGCGCTTTGAAAAAAACGAAGTGAATGAAATTAAATGAAAAATGAATGATAAATAAAACATGACTTGAAGGATATGCAGTTTGAATTACTGTTGATATCTTAGGTGCTGTGAACACAGTTTGACCACGTATGAAGATGCAGAACGGTGAGAGATAGTGATTAAAAATTTATCTTTCAGTCGCAGATGAGTCCACATCTGATTTTATGAACATCCTGTTCAAATCAATGAATAATAAGTTATGATAATTCGTTTTTTAATTTCCAGAGTGCCAAACTCAGCAATTCGTATTTTTACTCTGATGTGGAGATATTTTCTGATATAAAGAAGAAAGAGCATTTTTCTTAGAAAATAATTGATAATATAATAATAATTGGAGCTGAGAAATTTCAAATATTCATTAAAAAAATACCTACTTATGATTGTGATGGCCTGGCTGGTATCCCCTTTGTGGTTTTTTCTGAGAAGTACTGTTTTTTCATTTTACGATTCGCATCCATTAAACCCCGTGAAGCCTGAGAAAATGGTGTTTTTTTTCCTCAGATGAGAAAACTTTTTGAAGTACCAATAATTTTTTTTTTTTTTTTTGGCTTGGACATTTCGTCATTCGGCCAGACACAAGTGGAATATTATTATTAAAACATAGAATGTATCATTCACACAGTGTTCTAGGTAGGCCTTGTTACTAACTCCATACGCCACCTAGGAGCAGCACTGTTAATTTGAACGCAACAGCGAATCGTCGAGGACCATCCTCGGCCCGGCTACGAAATTTAACATTTAATTCTCTCTAATTAAATAGAAAAATTTCTGCCCTGGCCGAGAATCGAACTCACGACCTTTCGATCATGAGTCGGACGCTAACCCACCGCGCCAATCCCCCCATGAAAGTACCAATAATAGACTGTCATATTTCAAAATATTATTTTCGGTAAATATGTGAAATTTTCCAACTACGTGAAGAAAATATACCCAATGTAGAGTAAAACTCCAATTTCACACCACAAGAAATATAAATCACGAACGTATAATCATCGTTCTTTTTTATTTTTTCCTCGTTATTTCATTTCTACAATGCAATTCTACCACATTTGATTTTAATACCGCATTCGCCATAACATATAAATGAAGTCATCCACCAAAACTACCTAAGATTGAACCAATTTATTGCGGCTTTATTCATCATTTCAATTTCTTAAAACCCCTTTTGGAACGTTTAACATAAAAAGGAAATTTGGAAACTGATATTAAAGGTTAAACAGGAGCAAAAAAAAAGGTCAAAATTCTAAATGGAACCCTACGGCAAGCGACACCTCTTTCAGAAGGTATCGAAAAAACCTATTCAATGATACTAATTTTGTTTGTGTTTATGGCAGTTTTGGCAATTCGCTTTTAAAAAACGCAAAGCTGTGATGATTTAAATCAGTTAATACTTAAATTTCAAATTCAAGCTCCGCCTCTGGATAGTTGTCAAATAAGCTGACGTTTTTGTTAGTCTCCCTAATTCGACGATTTTGTAATTGTCCAAGTTTTTGTACATTTAATAATTTGTGTATTGTTGATCGAACGTTCAACTGCTTTAGCAGCTTTTGGTACTTTTAATATTTTTGTACATTTTAATAATTTGTTAAACTGTTGTGAGCCGAACGTTTGAGTGCTTCAAGAAGCGAAATGGTACGTGGTGATAAAGTAGCAGCGATCCTAATTCTTGGAGAAACTGGACATGATATTCATGCAGCAGAACGCATTTTTAATGAGAGGTTTCCCGATCGCCCCGTTTTGAGGACTTATTCAAGTAAGCTTCTTCGTAAGATTGAAACAACAGGTAGTATTAATGATGCGAAACGATCTGGCAGACCACAAATTTCTGATGAGAAAAGAATTGATATACTGGCAGAAGTAATAGTTAATCCTACTCCTTCAACAACTCACGTTGCATCTACCTGTGGAGTCAGTCGAAGTGCAGTACACAGGGTGACAAATTTCATCCATACAAATTAAAAATGGTTCATCTCTCAGACGACGACCCAGACCAAAGACTAGAATTTTGTGAAAATATGGAAACTAAAATTAACCAACAGCCAGACTATGTCAAAATAATTTGTTTTAGTGACGAAAGTACTTTCTATCTGAATGGAAATGTGAGGTATTGGAGTGACGCAAATCCTCAACTGTTTCGTGAAACACATACCCAATTTCCCCAGAAGGTGAATGTTGGGGCAGGTATCCTGGGAAACCACATCGTTGGGCCTCTTTTTTTAAATACTAATTTAACTGGTGAGGTTTATCTGGAGATGTTGCAAAACACAAAAGAACCGTTAATCCTCGAAAATTTTGGGAAATAATCCAGATGAATTCGGCAATTTGGAAATTACATTCCAACAGGATGGTGCTCCTCCACACTATCACGGTACAGTAAGACGGTATTTGGATGAGGACTATCGTGGTAGATGGATTGGATGACAAGGTTCAACGGAATGGCCAGCTCGATCACCGGACCTCACACCTTTGGATTTTTTCTGTAGGGGTACCTCAAATCGAAGGTTCACGCCACTGAACCTGACAATATTGACGTTTCAAAACAACGTATTGTTGCAGAATGCGAGGATGGCCTGGCTGGTATCCCCTTTGTGGTTTTTTCTGAGAAGTACTGTTTTTTCATTTTACGATTCGCATCCATTAAACCCTGTGAAGCCTGAGAAAATGGTGTTTTTTTTCCTCAGATGAGAAAACTTTTTGAAGTACCAATAATTTTTTTTTTTTTTTTTTTTTGGCTTGGACATTTCGTCATTCGGCCAGACACAAGTGGAATATTATTATCAAAACATAGAATGTATCATTCACACAGTGTTCTAGGTAGGCCTTGTTACTAACTCCATACGCCACCTAGGAGCAGCACTGTTAATTTGAACGCAACCGCGAATCGTCGAGGACCATCCTCGGCCCGGCTACGAAATTTAACATTTAATTCTCTCTAATTAAATAGAAAAATTTCTGCCCTGGCCGAGAATCACGACCTTTCGACCATGGTCGGACGCTAACCCACCGCGCCAATCCCCCCATGAAAGTACCAATAATAGACTGTCATATTTCAAAATATTATTTTCGGTAAATATGTGAAATTTTCCAACTACGTGAAGAAAATATACCCAATGTAGAGTAAAACTCCAATTTCACACCACAAGAAATATAAATCACGAACGTATAATCATCGTTCTTTTTTATTTTTTCCTCGTTATTTCATTTCTACAATGCAATTCTACCACATTTGATTTTAATACCGCATTCGCCATAACATATAAATGAAGTCATCCACCAAAACTACCTAAGATTGAACCAATTTGGCTTTATTCATCATTTCAATTTCTACATACAGTGCTTCTCAAAAGTCCCCCCCCCCCTCTTATTTTTGGAACGTTTATACATAAACAAGTGAAATTTGGAAACTGAGTATTAAAGGTTGTAAACTAGTGATGATAGATGACGAAATCGTCAAAGATGACAGCACAAGGTGATCAATAATTCTAAATGGAACCCTACGGCAAGCGACACCTCTTTCAGAAGGTATCGAAAAAACCTATTCAATGATACTAATTTTGTTTGTGTTTATGGCAGTTTTGGCAACTCGCTTTTAAAAAACGCAAAGCTGTGATGAATTAAATCAGTTAATACTTAAATTCCAAATTCAAGCTCCGCCTCTGGATAGTTGTCAAATAAGCTGACGTTTTTGTTAGTCTCCCTAATTCGACGATTTTGTAATTGTCCAAGTTTTTGTACATTTAATAATTTGTGTATTGTTGATCGAACGTTCAACTGCTTTAGCAGCTTTTGGTACTTTTAATATTTTTGTACATTTTAATAATTTGTTAAACTGTTGTGAGCCGAACGTTTGAGTGCTTCAAGAAGCGAAATGGTACGTGGTGATAAAGTAGCAGCGATCCTAATTCTTGGAGAAACTGGACATGATATTCATGCAGCAGAACGCATTTTTAATGAGAGGTTTCCCGATCGCCCCGTTTTGAGGACTTATTCAAGTAAGCTTCTTCGTAAGATTGAAACAACAGGTAGTATTAATGATGCGAAACGATCTGGCAGACCACAAATTTCTGATGAGAAAAGAATTGATATACTGGCAGAAGTAATAGTTAATCCTACTTCTTCAACAACTCACGTTGCATCTACCTGTGGAGTCAGTCGAAGTGCAGTACACAGGGTGACAAATTTCATCCATCCAAATTAAAAATGGTTCATCTCTCAGACGACGACCCAGACCAAAGACTAGAATTTTGTGAAAATATGGAAACTAAAATTAACCAACAGCCAGACTATGTCAAAATAATTTGTTTTAGTGACGAAAGTACTTTCTATCTGAATGGAAATGTGAGGTATTGGAGTGACGCAAATCCTCAACTGTTTCGTGAAACACATACCCAATTTCCCCAGAAGGTGAATGTTGGGGCAGGTATCCTGGGAAACCACATCGTTGGGCCTCTTTTTTTAAATACTAATTTAACTGGTGAGGTTTATCTGGAGATGTTGCAAAACACAAAAGAACCGTTAATCCTCGAAAATTTTGGGAAATAATCCAGATGAATTCGGCAATTTGGAAATTACATTCCAACAGGATGGTGCTCCTCCACACTATCACGGTACGGTATTTGGATGAGGACTATCGTGGTAGATGGATTGGATGACAAGGTTCAACGGAATGGCCAGCTCGATCATCGGACCTCACACCTTTGGATTTTTTTCTGTGGGGGTACCTCAAATCGAAGGTTCATGCCACTGAACCTGACAATATTGACGTTTCAAAACAACGTATTTTTGCAGAATGCGAGGATGTTTCGGCAGACACATTTGCAAAAGTACGAGAAGAGTTTAAAAAAAGGATATTTCACTGTCAGGAAGTGAATGGAGGTCACTTCGAGCAATTTATTTAAGTAGATACTGATTCTTGAATCTGTAATGAATATCATACTGAATGGAATTTAAATTTTAATGTTTACTAATGAGCCATTAAAACTGCCATAAACACAAACAAAATTAGTATCATTGAATAGGTTTTTTCGATACCTTTTAAAAGAGGTGTCGCTTGCCGTAGGGATCCATTCAAAATTATTGGTCAAAATGGCCTTGTGACGTCATCTTTGACGATTTCGTCATCTATCATCACTAGTAGGGAAGTTTACAACCTTTAATATTCACTTTCCAAATTTCACTTGTTTATGTATAATCGTTCCAAAAATAAGAGAGGGGGAGAGGACTTTTGATGAGCACTGTATAACCAAAAGAAAAATACAACAGTATTAATTAATAGAGAGAAGGTGAACGATGAAAAGGCGAAGTGTGTTTTTCAACTCGACTATAAAAAACAAGAAAAAAACAAATAAAACAAAAAGAAAAGAAATAAATAAGGTAGAATCGTCACAAATAATCTACTAAAGCATATAATAAAATAAAAACATTTGATAATGAAGTTCGTCACTGTTATATACCTTATTGGTTAGTGATGCTCAACATGTCAAAACAAATATCAGAAGCGGGATCTATCAACGTAAGAAGCCCCTTTTGAAGTTACTTAGGGTGTACAGTCTGAATCATTGGGTAACTGGTTGTACAATTTGGCAGCATTGTATGAAAAACATCTTGAGTAAATTGTAGTGGAGTGAGGAGAAATGACCAGAATGTGTCTATTCCGTGTTCTGAGTTCGATCAGTGCTGAAAACGTCTTCAATTTTTCATAAAGTTATTTAGGAGTTTTCGTTATAAGAACTTTGTGGGTTATTGCTAGTAGGTGTAGATTTCGGAGATCGTTCAACCTCAGCCAACTAGAGTTATTGAATTCCGTACTTATGTGGTCAAATTTCCGAATACCGAAGTAGAATCGAATGCACGAGTTTTGTATCATTGGAGACGATACTGGCCAGACTTCAGGAGGGTAGGTCCGTAGACGCTATCACAATAAGACAGCTTGGACGTTATCAATGATTCGCATAGAGAAAGCTTCAGGTGTTTGGAAAGCATGTGTCTGTTAGGAATGAGTTGTCTAAGGATGTTGAAGGATGCCTGGCAAAGATAGCTAACATGTTTGGTGAATTTCAGCAAAAAAATTCCGAAAAGGTAAGTATGACATTCAATGGTTACAGAAATCCAGAGTTGTTCCAGAAAAGAACTGACCTGCGAGAAAACGATTCTATAATTTATCGAGTTGTGAACATAAAAAGCAAAACCTCCTCCTCTAGAATTTATGTCTGCCCTAATGAGATTATATGATTTAATTGCAACGGAATCAGAGTATATATCTTTATGAAGCCAAGTTTCGGACAACCCAAGAATGTCATAATTCTCATTATTCATGAAATCATTGAGTATATGGAAGCTACTGAGCAACGATCTAATATTTGAAAGAAGACAACTCGAATGTTCATCCATATTTTTTTTAAATAAAGAAAATGTGAATACAAGTAATAAGATTATTAATCAATCTAAGAGCCGATTTGAGAAGATAAAGAAAACAGGGAGTTCGAAAAATATATATAGTTGTGAATATAAGCTGAAAGATAGATCTACGAATTTTTCTGAGATGAAGATCCACTATTGGAACGGGTTTTCCTATCGATTGTATCGGTAGTGCTCAGGAATGGCTTCTTAGACTTCCTAGGTTGCGGTTTGATGGATGTGTTCAGAAGATCGCCACTAGTGACTTCTAGGGGTTCTTCAGAGAAAAGTGGATGCTCCCGTCTTGATGGCGTCGATGCAGCACTTGCGTCCTTTTTTCTCTTCTTTGAATGATCGGTTTCCTCAGTTTCTAAAATGTCTTGACTTTCGGCTCTCCCTTACTCCAATTCTTCTACTGTATAAGAATCACCGCTGATGACCAGTTTATTAATTTTTATTCAGGCAGAAAGATTTTTTGATCTAGTTTTCTTCATTTGTTTGACCAGTATTCTATTAGCTAAGCGATCTCCGTAGCACAAATCTTGGAAAATTGATATTTTTGTACCTTTCAATTTATGTACGTTCTGAAAAAGCGAGTTCTTCGTCAAAAGTGACATAAATTCAACTTTTATAGCTGTCTCGTTAATATTGATCTGATAACTATTGAACAGATCTCAGTCCATACCCAGCAGTGAATTCAATTTGGAAATAATAGAAGAAGCCAAGTTTTCGTTAACATCAATTTCGAGGCCCACTATTATAATGATTGTTCTCCTATCTTTCCGTTAATGACTTAGGAAGTCCTTCTCATATTTGACGCACTTTCCTCAAGTTCGACGATTTTTTCTTTCTGTACGATAACTTTCAGCAATTCATTATTTTCTGCTCCAATATATTCTTTTATCTCACGCTCAGTTACTTCATTTCCATTATTAATGACTCCCAGCAATCTTGAGTACAGATCATCATTGGTTAATTCAGTATCGTTCATATTCGACTCGACTCTTGGTGGTATATGTGCGATGGGCGAATTTTATCACTTATTTTGATTCTTCACAAACTAAACATGCAACGAAAAGGCTGATTGAGGTTATTTACAGGTTGAATTTCACTTCACAGTGATCTGTAGGGGTTACACTTTCACTAGGGAGCTGACACGTAATTTTGTTTGATTTTAATACCACTTTGGATGTCTGTATTATACAAGCAATGAGATCAGGATGTACTCCGCGCGCGCCAACGCTTCAATTTTCATTACCCTAACTTGAAAACTAACGGTACTCCTATATAAACTTGCAATCCCCATTCCACCCACTTCAAAATTGAATTTTGAAAAACCCCGAAACGCATGTTTTTTATATAAAAAGAAGAACCTACATACCAACTTCCACGACTCTAGATTATAAACTAACGGAACTCTTATACAAACTTCCACCTGCTCCTTCTTTCCACCTCTTTAGGGGTTGAATTATTTGTAACATCAAATGCCAATTGTTATTACTCTAATTTTGGTTCGATAATATTCCCAATGAAGGGTGATTTGGGATCACAAATTTATAGGACCAATCACTACATCCACCCACCATTTTGACTTCGTCGCAACAAAAAGCAGAAAATGAAATTTTCCTTTTGACGACCCCCACAAACAGAGTTTGCAAACTCGCCTACCGATTCCGCCCTGCACGATATGTCTAGAGAAAATTATACTTGGATGCTTTGCAACATTGTATCAATCGAACATCAGAACGAAATCCATTGCAGAGTTGGCCAAATGCCGATAAACCAGGGGCGTATCACAATATTGTTCCCTAGTAGACATACTATGATGATTCCGATAAATGATGTGCCCAATGAAATAAAATCATTTTTCCGGCGACCTCGTGTTAACAAGTCTGTTCAATCCAAACGAAATCGATCGTTAATGACTCCTATTAACCTTCAATTATTTTTTTGCGTAATTGTGATATATGCAACCTAAAATACACCGAAATCGACCATTATTAACCTGTAAATGGCCGATTTGGTCTATTAATGTATAATTGTGGTATAGGCAACTAAACATACACGAATTCGAATATTATTCAAATGTCAAATCATATTACCTTCGCGCTGTCAAATTTATGTATTTTAAAATCCGAATATTGTAAGTTTCCCCCTAGTTGAAGGAAATGGATATCGAAAATTTCACGTTGACCCCAGGAACAATTCGACGGAAAATTTTGTAATCAACTCGTATATTAAAATGGCAATTAATGATGGTCCAACATTAACGCGCTCGCTTCGCTCTCGTTCTGAAATATCTCGATTATTAATCGCCACCATTATTACACTAAGCTACATAACTATTCCAATAAAAATAGTGAAGTTCATTTATTCTAGAGAAAAATGTTCTACGGTCAAAAATGAACGTAGCATTTCCCCAACTTACTTAAAAAAATGTACCCCATAAATTTCTCATAATACACGGAGTTATCTGTTCCCTTATTTATACTTCATCGTTGGCATCATCAGGACCAGGTTTGGGGACTTTAGTATGCCAGACACCCTTCGAATTCCTTTTCTCATCATTCAACTCATATGTCCACGGAGATACCCTCCTATCAACATAGAATGGATCCACATATCGAGGAGCCAATTTGGTAGCAAATAATTCAAAGGCATCCAGACTAGTTGGTTTGGCAGATACTCGACATGACCACAACGAAGGTTATACCGTGCGCAACTCTTCTCACCAGCTTTTTCTAATCGTTTCCGAACATCCATAAACATTTCCCTAAAACATTCATTACGACTTCGATCACCAGTCTGCAACCCATCTTCAACAGGCTTTTCATACTGACTATAATCGGCACCAGAAAATACCATATTACGACCAAAATTCAAAAAGTATGGTGTGAGTTTGTCAGTTTCGTGTTTGGAAGTACGAATTGCGCATGCGATTTCATCAATCTTTTCGTCCCAACGTTGATGATTGTCAGACGAGTACATCGCTAAAATGGTTTTGATCAATCTGTTGACCCTTTTCGTATGATTGGCTCTAGGATGATACGAAGCATTAAACTCGATACGGCTCTGATATTGGGCTGCAAATTTTCTAAACTTAGCCTTACTATATTGGCTACTATTATCACAGATTATTTTTTCGTGTAATTTTTAAATAATCAGAACGTTCAATTTAGTTGAGTTACCTTGTATAATTTCTATAATACCTGATTATACATAGAGTAGCTCTACCAATCGAAACTTTTTCAATAATTTCATTTCCGTAGTAACCACATCGACATCAATATACAACAATACACAAACTAACAGGACCGTCAAATTTTGACGTTTATCAATAATTGTTCGAAAATGAGTCGATTCGGAGATTTATCATTGAATGCAACAGACGAAAGTATACAAAATACTGAGCCTCATAATACAGTGAAAACAAAAAAGTACGTATGGAAACAATTTCTCACTTTTTGAAGTGGGAGAAACTATGTACTGAATGAATCAATTTCCACTGAAATGATAGCATCTATTTTCAACCGACGAAACCAAAAAGGAGGAGGTTCTCTAGTCGACGCATATATTTTTTATATCATTTTTTTTATGTATGATCACGCATAACTTTTTACTGAGACGTCCGATTCCAATAATTCTTTTTTCAGTGGATAGGGTGTACTTTGATGTTGGTCCCGTTTAGAAAATGAAATCCACCCCTAAGAGTAGCAAAATGAAGGATATTGATCACTCACCCTGTGAATTCTGGTCCGTTAACCGATTCTATCAGGCATAACTTTGTACTGGGTTCTTCGATTTGAATGATTCTTTTTTTAATAGATAGGGTATACTTCATGTTCGGATTTCGAATGAAATTATCCACCCTTACGGGTGGAAAAATAGGGGATAATTGATTTTTCACTTGTGAACATTGGCACACACATATGTAGTTGACAATGACAGATCGCTACTGTCATTATTTTTGTTCCACATCCGTCACAATCATTTTATTCTATGAGAGGATGGAATGATATACAGAGTAATGAAATAAACTAACCAGAACAACAAAAATAATTCATATTACAACAAATAGTAAAAGTAGATAATCATATTATTTAGCTGGTAATAGTTGAAGTAAAGTGGGTAAGTAAGTATTTTGGAAGTAATAAAGAAACAAGTAGATATTAATCAGTAAATCTCAGCCACAAAAAATTGAAATATAAAAACTTCGCGGTCGGATTATTTAAACTGTCAAACTGACACTCTTCGTAATTAAGCAACAAGTTATCGATGTATAACCTGATTATTTTGAAGTACATATAGTATCACTACTAATCACACAGGCCAACGATAAAAATACTTTTTTAATAATTTTAGCTAATTCCTGCGTTATTTGGTTAACATATTGAATAAATATAAATTATTAAAAAAAAAAAAAAAAATTTTTGGTTACTAAAATATTATTAAGTTGGCAAATATTATGGTGTTATGGGGTTAGTCAAATGTTATTATGTTATAGGGTTGGTGGTTCTGGTGAACTACACAGCAGTTTGTTTTCTTCTAGTTAATATAACCTCGAATTGCAGTGCTTAACCTATGTACTTTTTATTAACTTTTCAATATAGCTAATCGTGGTTGTAAAAACTCTCCTAACGCTTTCTGTTATATCTGTGGTGACTTTGTAATTAAAAAACATCAAAGGAACATTACTGAGTTTGTGAAAAAACAACAAAATCATCACATTGGAGAAGAAATTTTACCGAATAGAGGAAGAGATGAAAATCGACATTTATCTTACGCAGAATTCTTTGCGTTCTTGGGTGGGTTAGATCAGGCCAGTTTATATTTGAAATATTACCTTCAAATTTTCCAATCAGTTTTTATCTTCATTTTCACAGAGTGCCAAAACTTACAAATTCGTATTTTTACTAGGATTTGAGAAGTTCTAATATAAAGAACTCCCACCATTTTTCGTAAAAATAATATAATAATAATAATAGTTGCAGTTGAGAAATTTCAAATGTCTACCGAAGAAGTACCTACCCGTGATTGTATCATCTTTGTGTTTTTTTCTGAGAAATACTGTTTTTTTCATTTTACGATTCGCACCCATTCAAACCATGTAAAGCCTGAGGAAATGTTTTTTCGTCAAATGAGAAAACTTTTTTAATGGCCAATAGAAAAGACTGTCACATTTCGAGAAGGTATTTTTTTCAGTAAATATTTGAAATATTCCGACTACTATGAATTACTTAATTTACTAGGAAGAAAAATCGTTTTTGATGATTTTTTTGTGAGAAAATATGCCCAAAGTATAATAAAACTCGAATTCCACACTACGAGAACTTTGTAAAATAAATTAACATCGTTCTTTCTCATTGTTTCTTTGTCATTTCATTTCTAAAATGCGGTACCACCAGATTTAATTTCCATAGCGAATTCGCCATAACTTATGAATGAAGCCATCCACCAAAACTACTTATGATTGAACCAATATATTGACACCATTTCAAACATTTCAGAATGCATAATGTTTTACACACGTACAGGTTGAATGAATTGGATAGAAGTTTCTCTTCATTTTCATACGTGTCCAAACTGTAGGAACAATGATAAATGATATAATGTTTTTAGCACCTAAGATATTAAAAGTAATAAAACCTGCAGATCCTCCGAAATATGAGTAACAACAGAATATGTTTATGTCATTACATCGAAACCGACATTGAGTATTTTGGTTTCTAAGAATTGAACAGAATAGTGATCGCGGTTTCCAGATTCACATTTTTTGTAATTAATTATTCTCATTGCATATGCTAGCCTTCATACAAATGAGATTTGGCAAGACTTCTTACTACTTACAAACTTTTGATGAAAATCGTCGAATTGTACATTTATGATGCAGAATTATTTGCGTACTTGGATAGGTTAGAGCAGGCCAGGTTGAGTTTATATTCGGAATATGACTTCCAATTTTTATTCTATATCTAAAATTGAGTTCTTCTTAATATTCGACAACGTTGTATTGTAACCTACCATGAGTCACCTTTGGAGATTCTGCTCTTTTACTCTTTCCCCTTCACGATAATAATGCACCTTCTTTACTAAGAGCAACAAAAAAATACGTTCAGAGTTAATGGAGTGGAACATCTGAACGCAACTAGTATTGGTAAATGATATTTTATATAATAAATGAATATTGAATATGCTATCAATTTTATGGTTTTTATGTAAAAGTAACAAAATTCTCAAACATTTGGGGTATATTCTCGCAGTTTGATTACTGCTTGTTCAGAAATTTATTCTTTTCTAATTGTGACTGAGGTAATAAAGTAAAAAGCTTGCTCATTTATAATTGACCACCAATAAACCCAACAAACATTATAGGTAAAATTATTCGTCATTTTGACCTCCGGAATAAGTGGGCTCCTAATTTGGCGATGGAAAATTCAACATAATATCTACGTCATATTTATCAATATAGGGAAAACGAGTGTTAAAAATTGGGATACAAACTTTTCTGTGTATTTTATATACTTTTTCTATAAAACACTCCAAAAATAGCTTGAAAGGTGAATTATGTTCACATATGTGTTATTTATGTATTTTATGACGGGTGTTCATTAGGATGTAGTTTATAAGATAATTTTTTTATTCAATAGAGAAAACAGTGCAAGCCAACAAATATGGAGCCCGTCTATGGAGCGCGTGATAAAATGATATTCCTCAGAAAAAAAATAACTTTAGTTTGTGAAAGACGAGCACATAAACCTACTTCATTCAGTGATTGTAGAAGTAATATATTCTGGCCCAAAGCCCAGAAAGATTTGCTTTATGTTTGAAAACATTGCTTTGAGTTGAACCGTATCTTCCATTTCAAGATCAAATATCCGTATTTTCGAACAACCATCCAATATTTTCGCGAGTATTCCAACAGAATGTTGAGATACCAAGTCCAATATTCACACATATCGTGTAGCAGACCTAACTTCATAATTATCACATCACTGAAAGTGTCATTATCAGTTCGCTTCTCTTGCCGGTCTTATACGAGATTATTCGGATTGAATCAAGGAAATTAGACAAGCTTACCTTTAACGTAGAGCAGCGAGTGTTTGGAATAATCTGTTCCAATCGAATTTTCGGCGACGCATTCGTACTTGCCGTGATCCTTTTCTTCGCTTGAGAGGATCTGAAGGGAGCCTGAAATGAATACAATTAAGATGAATTGGTGTTATCATTTATTCGAGTTCATAGAATCCACAGTTTTACTAAATAAAAATAGTCCAGTAACGTCTCTCAAAAACATTTTGTAATCAAACTCAAAACGCACCATTCAAATTCCGGTTATTTCGTTTTCTACATGAGGAAGATGAAAAATGTAGATAGCTCAAAAATAAAGTAGCATTATTTTTCAGAATACACAAAAATGTTTTTAGGATAGATGACTGGAGGTACCAAATGAGAAATCACAGCAAGAAAAACATGTTCTCACTAGTTCCTTTTTTTAAAGCATTACAAATATATATATATATATATATATATATATATATATATATATATATATATATATATATATAATTGTCTGTGTGTCAGAGTGCTATACTCAATATACCGCCGAAAAAAACGAAGAAAAATCAGCTGGAGGAGTACATAGCTAAGGTTGTATTGAAATAATGTAAGTATTGAAAATAAAGTACTGATTTTTATCAATGCACTCAAAACAGAAATATCTCTTGCACAAAAACAACTCGCTGGTGATACAAAAGACATCAAATTGTAATGATTATAAAATGCTTCTTTACTTCTACCTCATCTGAAAGATAAAAAAAACGTAATGAAGTCTTCTAATCTCAATATTTTAGGGGTGCACTAGACATGGCTGAATAATTCTATTTCAAACCGATATATCAATATTTGGAGTAATAATTTTGAATGAGATGATAGAGTGGGCAGGGCCGGAGGGGGAGTTGGAGTGTATATAAGATCAGTAATCAAACATTCTCTAGTGACTTCCTGGAATATATTGAAAATATTTGGACAAAAATACATACAGTCAGAAAATGAATGCTAGAACACCTGGATAACTTGTTATGGCATTGAATTACATTTTGTCAATCAGAAATGGTTCATTTCCCCCACATGAATTTCGCTCATATCGATGGATAAATATTCCAATAAGTAACGAACATAACCAGATTCATTGTAACTTTAGAGGTGGTCAGATTATCGAGAAATAATTTCCGAATCATCGGAAACGATGAAAATACCGGGCTCAGGTTTATGTTTTTACCCAATATCATAAAAACCGGCCCTAATATTGTAGCAATTGAATAGTAGTCCAAAATACCTATTTTTTCGCACTCCCATTTCACCTTTAAATATGGTGTATTCTAGCTTGTTTCACTGTCGCTAATGGTTGATATTCCATTGAAAAAAATTTTTTTTTTCTGGTATTATGAAAAGTTGAAAATGAGAGAAAAAATTGATGTCCTTCATGTTTGATACTTCTGGAACAGTTGAACTGGCGCGCCACCACTCTGTCTCTCAGAACATATTCTTATTTCAATTTACTTTGAACCTTGACCATACATTGTTTAATTTCTCGATCCAAACCTTGCTAATATTTTTTTGCAAACCTTTTTTCTCCAATGATTTGTTGCTTTGGAATTGTGTTTCTTATTTCATGTTAGGTAATAACCTATAAAGTATGTATGTCAGAGGTTTGATTCATTCATTTTTACCTGTGAGAACCATATCAGTTATCACTTTGTTTTCATGCAACATAGCATTTACGTTTGTGTTGATGCAGCATTTTACAGACAACAACATGTAGAATGAACACGATGTCATTCGATAATTATCTGAACTGAAGGTTTAAACATGTAATGCATGACACTTATAAACACATGGTTGTTTGTTGTTTTGTTTTCATTTCTCATGAGAAAAAGCAGACTCTCTTTTTCTTTTTTTTTTGCAAACAATTAGTTTGAAACTCCTTATATTTGAATATATATTTGAACAAAATCGATTTGAATCCATTTTAGAAAAATGGAAGATCAACCTAATATATCGGCATCATCATATTTCCGTACAGTTGCTGGTATTTTCATATTATGTGAGTGGTTTAGAGCAGAGCATGGTACGTTGTATCTCGTATCCAGGAATTCCAGTATTTTCATACGATTCCAGGCAAACAGAGGAGCTGAAGTAGGCACACCTGCGTCACAAAAAAGCGAAGGAACACTTGCTTTACCACTCAGCGAATAGGGCTGATACAATTGAGAATTAGAGGAAATGATTGAGAAACCCGGAAGGAGACCTCAACTGAACTAAGCCAACTACTGGGAAGGTGGAGAGGGGGAACAAGCGGAGGACCCAAAAAAGTAAGGTAGATTCGATTTGCTGTTTGGGGCTTGTAGGCTAGAAGCCACATCACTGCCCTCATGTTGTTAGAGTCCCGCCTTGTTAGTAGACTCCACAGGTGGAACTCCAGGTCTTCATGTATGTGAGGGGTTGCGGTTTCCCCTTTCTTAGCAATATAAACCTCAGCATTGATAGGTCTTCATACTGACACAGTACGTGCACTGAGGTTTTCCCATCTTCCTGACATCCCTAGTTTCTTCTGCAAGCCCGATGTTGTTTATATGTTTTTTAAGTCTATAGTGCCATGTAGGAGGTCAACTATGATCCTAGTTGTCTTTTTATCCTAGCTCAGTAGATACTCAGTGAATTTCTGCGTTGGTTTTTCAATAAACTCTTTCGCCTCTTTCAATCCTAGATTCTTTGATTTGTTTTTCATCCATGTTCGATTTTAAGCAGAGTTTTCGCTGTGCCACAAAATGGTTCAGGGCCGTATAGAGCATGTCGTGCTCCTTCTCGGGCCTCTTCGTTGCCCTCGTAACGTAAGTGTCCTGGAAATCACGCAAGAACAAAAAAGGCAAGATTGGTCTTCATATTGAACTATAACTGTTAAATTCCTAAATTCCTCCAACACGAGAAAGCCATGCTATGCCGGAAAATCCTTGAGTGGGAACTGAATATCCTACTGATACTGGAGCCTTGGATATACCAGGGATTTGAGAATGGGCAAAAAAACAAAAACTTTCAAATACAAGAAAAAAAAAGAAGAACATGTCCGTATCCGGATCCACATCTGAAGTCATACCACGATTTTGCAGTGGTCAATCGATTGTTTTTGAAACTCTATAATATCATCAAAAGACTGCCTACAAGAATCTAAGAGCCATTGTTTGACACTTCTCTTGTATACATTACACTAAAATACACTTTCTATAACAATTTCAAATTCCTGTGCTCCAAGGAAAAGGGTCAAATAATTAGTTACAGAATAGCCAATAATATGTTTTTAAGTCTAATAATAATGGTTTTCATTTTATATGGTCATAGTTGGCATCCAAAGAAAGAATTGACTGGAATAACTGGTTACAGCAAAGAAATACATTTGCACCCATATCTCAAATGGAATGAAAAACATGATTTAAATAATCTGGAAAAGCCTTCATTTTCAGATATCTGAAATATCGGATGATGCAATCACAAGAGATCCTAAAATAAAGGGGAATTTTATATTTGTGTTGCAACTTCTATTGAATTCCTACTCATTTTCATCTATTGAATTGCACCAGAATATTCAATTGATTTCGAGATTCAATAAATGTATTCAATGAAAGAATATCTGGCATTTAATTTTGAATCGTATCATTTATGTTTCGAGTAATATTTGCAGATATAGAAGATTATTTTTATTTTGGTAGACTTAAGCTTACTTAATTTAAACAACAATAAATTTGAGATACCTTCAACCATTAGGAAATTGTTACTGGGTAATGAAATTTCCATGATTAAAATCAAAAAAAATATCCACAATATCTAAAACTCGTGTGCTATAATTGCCACAATCCACAGACCCGCCACTGACCAAATCCTGACCTCACCGATAACCTGGGGCATGGACGTATTTTCCCACCTCGGTAGGATATCCAAAAAGAAAATAACGAGATTAGCGCATTAACAAATTCTGGCGTCGTATCGCACATCTAACGTGAAACGCGTGGTAATAACGACGGTTATAGGGCGAAGGGAAAACCTCATACTACCGACACTGAACCGCAAAGCTCCCAAAGGAGCCGCAACGGAGCCATCTTACATTACCTGGGAATCTGAGGACGAGTTTATGAAAACCCGACGTAGTGGATGGGAAATGCATATAAGTCCCGGTTAGTTCATTAGAACTGAGTTTTCTTTAATAAGATCTCTATTTTCTTCATATTCAAGACAAAGATACCAGCACATTACCCGTATTTTTGTTGTTGATATATAAAATACAATGAGAATAAGTTTGCATTGAGACATAGGGGATGTATGTCATGTGTATGAAAAAAAAATCTGTGAGTATATTCAAGGGTATCAAACCATGGTAACAGTCAAAAATTAATCAAACATCGTAGTAGTTTTTTTATTTTAATTTTGAATCTGTTTAAATCAAGATGTCGTGTAACTTTTGGTGACTTCCCATAATACTTCACATTTCCTAAATTTTTTTGCCGATGTATTGAGACGATTGATGCATCAAATTTCTTATCTTGGAAGGGATGTTGTATGTGTATGTATACAGTGCTCTTCTTCAATGTCCCTCCCCCCTTTTATTTTTTGAACGAGTCAACTCAAAAAATTGAAACTTGGTAAAATGGAATTGATGCATGAATACTATATTTTGGAGTAAAAAAAACTTCCAAGATGGCGACTGGGCGCTATATGGAAAAAAAAAAATAAATTGAAAGGGGGGTCGTGTGACACATCTTTTTTAAGCTCCTGACAAATACTTCACAACCCTACAATATAAAGTCGATATCTCCACCTACTACAAAATGGCGGAACATTTAATAATTGCCTGAATACATCGACGTTTAACTTCATAATTCGAGGAAAGAAGCTGAGTTCGGTTCAGAAGATGCTCGAAATGGTTGCTTCAAACTGCTTGACATAAGAACAGCCTATCCGATATTTCACGCCGAACATTTTCGAACACAGTAACGTCGATATTTCTACAAATATTTATTATTCTCTACCGTATATCCAATATTGAAGCAGGTTGAGTTTCGTACACCTTTTGCTTCTTTGGTAGATACTTAACTTTATTTATTGAGAATGATACATAGATATAAAAATTGATTCAAAAATACAAAAGCCAGGTGTTAAATATAAAATAATTTCAAGATGGAAATCTTGATTGAAGCCAGGGACTCGAAGTGATGGCACATTTACTGTTTTGAATTGGAGGAAAACCCGAAAAAACCCACAACACCAACAGACTTCAGATCATCAACTTTCTCATAGAAGAGGACGAAGCTCTCTGGGAGATGAGAGAATCAATCTTTGAAAATGAACGGGAGTTCGAGAGTTCGACTGTATGATTTCCCACCTATCTAGTAGTTAGAATGAGGGTGTTTGCAAATATGCCGTATAGTACCCATTGGAAATGCTGCCGCTATGATTAGATATGACGTAGATATTATAAAGAGTATTCATTCCATCTTGAGCAGAATATTGGTCCAAATCTGAATTTTGTATGGGAAAATTAATCACACTGTCCAATTTACTGCCATCAATTGAAGACACACGTTTTAAATGTATTACAATTTTTTTTTATGTTTGTTAACGAATTATCGTTTTGAATTCTCGTTACATTCCACGAGTCGAATAGTATGGGCTCGCATCGTCAGTCAAAGTCTTCTCTTCTGTCAACAGTTCAATACATTTGATTAAATTCACGACTTTGTTTGGCAAGTCTGGAATAGGGATTGTAAGAACCCAGAAAGGCTCAAAAGTAACGGAGCGGTGATTACAAAAAGTACATCTCAATATAGACTTCAGCTGACCGGCAAATGTAACCACAATTGTGGAATTATTAGGAGACCTATATCTTGTCCAAGAAATGGAAGCTTATCATTCATGATAACAAAATCTCTGCACTCAACTTGTTCAAATCTTCATATGAACCTACGAGAAGGTATCTCAGAAACGAAACGAAATTCTGAAAAAAACCCAACAAAACATTGGTGTTAGAAAGACACTGGATCATGCTATTCATAAAACAGGTATTTCCTACATTCTTCAATCCTCTTAGGCCAAATGTAGAAATGGAGTCTCTTGTTGGTATGGCATGATCACTCATGTTGAACGAGAAATCCATGGGTTCATTGTTCCCGTAATTCAAAGAAGGTGATAGAGGAACTGATATTGATTTTTTGATAGGTACTAAGTTATCTTTGATGACTGATATGTATTTCGAAGTGAAATTGGGACGATAAAATAATTCATCCAGTGGATGCGATGTAGGCATTGTACCCATCACAGAAGAAGCATTGCCCCTTTGAATTGCTATACTCATTCGTTGTATAAAAAATGACGTTGAACGTTTATCTTTTGTAGCGCGGCTCAATATCCTTCCAATTTCATGAATAAAAGACAGCTATTGGATGGAAAATATAATTATGTCCAAGATTTTGATATTTCTTTCTTTTCAATTTCTCGCTGGATATTGCTGCAGCACCTGCGGATTTGAAAATATTTGCTAAATGAGACGCTGCAACATAGGTTTGCCACATTTCCAAGGTATCAGCGTCATACCATGAGGACGTTTACCATCATCTCGTCGAGGGCCAAGAGGTTCTAACACAGCTGGAGTACCTGCACTACCACGTATACATTCACAAGGAATACAAATATCTAAACCCAGTCTCAGTCCAATAGATATCCTGAAAGACTCGTCATCTGAAAGGGTTCCGAGAGAAGCCACAGGTGAAGCATTCAGCCAAGCTCCGGATTCTTCAATACCAACAGCTTTCCGACGAGCCTTTTCTAATTCAGACTTGGACGAACCAAATAATTTTTTTAAAGTAATATAGGAGTGAAAGATCCCACGATTTCTAAATGATTCTTTTAGCGGGTGGCATATCTAAGTTGGTTTGTAACAACCAAAGAGAAACACTTCATCAAAAAACGTATCAGTCGTATCAGAAAAAGTGGAAGAGAGAATTATCAGGTAAAGCTAGGAAAGGAGCCAAACGGAGCCCCAGACCTCCAAGATTCACCGGTAGTGTTGCCTGTAACCAATAATCCTCATTGAAAGAATTATTAGTTACATTTTACAAAGTATGGCGCATTGAATAGTCGAAATCTTGAAGCTCATTGGGACTTTTCCAAGATGGAGAACATCTGAGGGTATACATCAATTTTGGTAGAGCGAGGCAATTTCTCAAGAGGAAGAATGAGACGTGGGTTGGCATTTCATTCAGACGAATGGAGAGTACCTGCAGAGAGTCCTTTTTATTTCTAATATGTCCAGGAAGAGCATTTATAGAAAGGGGCGCACCAAAAAGGCTGCAATCTGTCTTTTTCAGAATTTTTATACCAGGGGCTAATGCTGGGAATTCGGATTCAAAATTAGTTTTTGGGTATAGTACTGAAATTAGTTCACACTAATTGAAATTGAGTTCAAGACCAATTTGTTCCGATAGGATGATAATCTCATCCAAATCGTCCGAATCTGTATTGGAATCTCCAGTTATAACATTGATTTACAAAAGGGTATATACCATCACATGGTTTTTCAAAATAAGTTAAAACTGAACCTCTACTTTGAAATTTTGCAACAATTCGAATTCTGTATATTCCTTTCAGGATGTTGTGCGTTGAAATTTTCAGCGACTTGCCGGTCGGTTGTTTTTTCTCCACACATTGAAATAATCGCCATTTTCTCTTGTACATATAACATTTTTATGTTGCTTCAAGCGTATCGAACCACATATTGAACTGTCAAATATGCAATTGTTGTTATGGACTACCTATTTCATTTGTCTCCAGGCTACCTCACAAAATGATTGAATCTTGAAGGCGTTTTAAAGCTAGGCTAGTATCAATTGAATTTGGGATTAATTTATTTCGTTAAAAGTCCCAAGCTTTTGGTAGATAAAGTAGTTTGGTGATTCTTTGATTGATGACTCTGGCATTATTTGAATACTGAGGAATTCTATTTAAATGAATTACATCAACTTCGCATAAAACATAACATAAATTCGAAGAGGTATTCTAATTTTCTTAGGAAAAACATATTTTTATTGATATTCGATATTTAAAAGTACCATGATGAGGCTACTGATATAAAACAGTTTTGTCGAAGTTACAAAATGTTTCAGAAATTTCGAAGATTGAAAAACCAAGTTGCAGTAGTACGTCCAAATTTGGGACCCATGTGTAAAATTGGTATAAAAACAACTTATCTTTGTGAAAACTTTCGAAATTCGAAGAAATAAGACTATTTTAAGGGATAATTCTGAAAACAAAAACACTTTTGACAGTTAGCAAAAGACAGGTGAGCCGGTCCAAGTTGGACCATTTTTTATCGCATTCGAAGCAAAACTAAACGTCTAAGTTAAATTTCAAAATAAATTCTTCTTAATAATAGTTCTTCCCATATGATGCTAGCTCATTGAATGACGATGTATTTATATTTTGAAAGAGAATATAGCATTCTGAAAAAACGATAAATTCATCATTCCTTGAAAAAAACGTGTTTGTTATGGAAAAAATATTCCAAAATAAAGTGCTTCGAGCAATAGTAGATTCACCTTGATTTATATGGAACGTAGATTTCCACAAAGATTTTAGGATGTCCACAGTCGACCGAGAGATTCAAAACTTAATCGAAAAACTCAAAGGAAGGCTGCAAGTCGAATCAAATATCATAAATGAATATTTCGAATTGATTTATGAAATGCCATCATCATTTGAATGCAAAAATAAAAAGAAGACACATTATATCAATATGGCATACAAAAACGATAATAATTCAGGTGAGTGATTAGCCAGTTACCACGGCATGGTAGATGATCGAAAATCAATTGTCATTGCGGTTTAAGCTTTATCGGAGCAAATAATCAAATTCTTGAATTTCCCAGACAGGCTGTTAATTGTGAGAGTATTAAATTCAAATTTCACCCGGCGGGTTCACCATATTTTTCAGGTCTCGCAGAAGGTGGCGTTAAAACAGTCCCAGCCCATATTTATCCACCCAATGAGTACACATCCTTCTAACTCGGTTTTTCTAGCATCGAGTAACTTTTTGACCTTAGAAACCTTCGTGTTTATTACCAGATCTCGACATGAGTCGGTTTAAGATGAATAATTAGAGTTGAAAAGGAAAACATTCTCAATTGAATATTGATAGAAATTTTTTTCTGTGAATTGAAAAGTCTACGATTAAAATGAAGTTATTTTTTGTGATTCCACATCTGATTTTATGAATATCCTGTTTATATTTTCAACAAATCAATAATTAGAGCATTAAAAAAACTTTTTAACAAAAAATTGGAGCGACGAAATACGGAACTGAAAAGGAAAAAATAAAATAATCCTTCTTAGTCTCAATAACTGAGCTCCTTAAATCTAAGTGACTGATTTTGAGCCAAACGAACAAGCAAATGAATTAGGTAAGGCGTAAAATGATAGCATCGAGTTTTGAAGTTTTTAATGATCTTCGTTGATTGTTCGTTTGGCGCCGACTCAAAATTAGTTACTTACATTAGTTTAGGAGCTTAGTTATTGAGACTAAGGAGGTTTATTTAATTTTTTACTTCTCAGTTCCGTATTTCGTCGGTTCAATTTTTTGTTAAAAAGTTTTTATTTTTCAATTTTTTGTGGCTGAAATCTACGAATTACTACCTACTTGTTTTTTTATTACTTCCAAAATACTTACTTACCCACCTTACTTCAACTATTACCAGTTAAATAATATGATTATCTACTTTTACCATTTGTTGTAATATAAATTAATTTTGTCATTCTGGTTAGTTTATTCCATTACTTTGTATATCATTCCATCCTCTCATAGAATATGATGATTGTGACGGATGTAGGAGAACAAAAATAATGACAATAGCGATCTGTCATTGTCAACTACATATGTGTGCCAATGTTCACAAGTGAAAAATCAATTATCCCCTATTTTTCTACCCGTAAGGGTGTATAATTCCATTGGACATCCAAATATGATCCACTATGAAGTAAACCCTATCTAATAAAAAAAGAATAATCGGAATCGTAGAACCCAGTACAAAGTTATGCCCGATAGAATCGGTTAACGGACCAATATTCAGAGGGTGAGTGATTAATATCCTTCATTTTGCTACCCTTAGGGGTTGATTTCATTTCTTAAATCCAAATGGGACCAACTTCGAAGTACACCCTATCCACTGAGAAGAATTATCGGAATCGGACGTCCCAGTAAAAAGTTATGCCCCAGTAAAAAAATATACGCGTCGACTAGAGAACCTTCTCCTTTTTGGTTTCGTCGGTTAAAATTGAAAAATGTCTCATTCCTCAAGACAGCTGACTACAAATACTTATACAATAGGTGTATATTGGTTAACTATACGTAAAGAAATACCTACTTCTCTGGCTGATGCCTTGACGGACGTTGAGCTACATCCGATGGATAAACGTACGAAGTATTACAAGGCACTTTGCAAATGTTTGTTGCAAAATGGACAAATATTAACCAGTTCCCTCAAGCTGACCACCTGTAGACCGGTTTCGGGGTATTTGCCCCTCATCAGTCAGCTGACAAATGAATGTCTGCGTTCCTGACTGAAACACTCAATATCCATCCACTTCATAGTATTACGCTGGGATTTCTTCAGCAAGGGGCAAATACCATGAAACCGGTCTAAAGGTGGTCAGCTAGAGTGGTTAATATTTATCTATTTCGCAACAAACATTTGCAGAGTACCTTGTAGAACTTTGCACGATGGATGTGCGACCGAAATACACCTGTTCTATAGGCTTTTGTAGAAAGCTGTCTTGAGGAATAAGACATTTTTAATTTTTAATGAAATAATAGTTGGCTATCGAGATGTTGCAAACCTCTAGTAGTAGTAGTAATTGATTGAAATAAATAAATCTAATTTACAAACAAACAGTCACATAATCATTGAAAATACAGATAATCTAATAATTCTAAAATAAATAATAATAGTAATAAAATATTAAAATATTAAACAGTAATACATCACAAATCTTGTTCTGAAAAAGCCAATAGACTTTTCTCAAAACTTATAAAAGTATTGGACTCTTTCAAGTGTATGGGGAGTTTATTGAATTCATTCAAACCTTTGAAAAATAAGTTATTCATGCATCGTCTCGAACTAGTTCTATTAACGTGGAAGTCATTATTTTGCCTAGTGTTATAATGATGAATATCTCTATTTAAAATCATAAAATCATTAAAATAAGTTGGTTGGAAACCTTTAAAAATCTTAAAAATAAAAGTCATTGTTGAAAAATAAAGCTTTTTTTTTACTGACAACCACTGAAGTGAATTTAACATATACGAAATTGAAGTATAGCGACTACATTAAAGAATCATTCGCATTCCACGATTTTGAAATTTCTGTAATTGAGACACTTTATTTTGATTGGATAAAAACAGTAAGGAAGCACAATAATCGAAATGAGGTTGGATAATGCAATTGAAAGTTGTTATTTTAGAATAAGTGCTCAAACAATTTGAAATTCTAGAAAAGAAAAAGAGCTTTTTTGATATTCCCTTAATAATATACTCAGCGTGGTTATTTAATGTCAATAATTAAACCAAGATATTTAATTTCAGATACAATTTTGATATTTTCTCCATTTATATTTATATTGATAGTATTCAAATTACCCAAGTTACGCAGCTCATATTCAGATGCTATGATCATTGCTTTCGTTTTGTTGACATTTAGTTTTAGTTTATTCACTTTTAGGTATTTTTCGATATTTTTCAGTGAGTTGTTTATATTTATGATTGCATTCTCAAAATTTTTATCAGACTCAAACACTAAGGTATCATCAGCGAAAAGATTCAAAGAGTGTGAACCTGGTGTGTAGTGTATGTCATTTGAATATATGATAAATAAAAGTGGTTCCAAAACGCTTCCTTGGGGAACTCCCATATCATTTAGAATTTTGTCGGATTGAACATTGTTTATCTTGGTCTGTTGAAAACTTAAGTTACTTCTAAACCAGTTCAACACATTGCCAGATATGCCATAATATTTTAATTTTTCCAATAGAATGTTTCGATCTATCGTTTCAAAAGCTCTACGAAAATCCATAAAGATAGCCACAGTATACTTATTAAGCCAGACTGAGCACCAATAAAGAGTTCGTTGATATTGAAATAGTTTTCGATCTGTTCGTAGACCGCTATTTCAAGAACTTTTTCAAGTGATGGCAATGTGTTGATTGGTCTGAAATCACAAGAATCTATTGAGTTATTAACTTTAGGAATAGGAATAATGGTGCTAATTTTGAACTGATCTGGAAATATATCTTTCTCTAGAGACGTATTAACAAGGTTCAGCAATACATGTCCAAAACAATCAAAAGTTTCTTTCAATAATTTACTGTTGAGAATTTCATCTTTGCTTATTTTGTTGTCCTATGAGAATATGAGCATACTTAGCAATGTGAATTCACTCAGTGACACATTGATATGGGGATAGTTTTGGCTCGACCATATTTCTTCATATTCAATACTGTTAGCAATTTGATGAATACTTGATACAAAATATTGGTTGAAATTTTCAGCAATCTCTAAGCTATCAGTATCATAACGGGGTTGAATATCATCAGTAAATCTTATTTTATTATAGCAAATATCATTTTCAGGACTTATCAGAGATTTCAAGTTTTTCCACATCAGTTTAGAGTTATTTCTATTTAAATCTATTTGTTGTCCATAGTAATCCAGTTTTTTCTGTCTAAGAAAGTTAACATACTGGTTTTACAAATTTTTCAAGTTTTCCCACATTTGGTCTTTAAGATGAATACTACTATTTTTGCAATTTTTATGGGCAGAATCCCTGTTTTTCGCTTTGTTCCTTAAGTCATTATCGTAGTACGGAAGTTGGTTTTCTTTGATTAAAACTGAATGTTCAGGAGCAAGTTCGTTAACAATATTTGAAGTTTTTGTAGTAATGTCATCCAGAATAATATCCACATCAATTGAATTTAGTAGCCAGTTTTGAGAAAGCAATGCCATATTGGTGTTCTCGTAAGTTTCATCTGTTTTTATTATTTTTGCATTATTTTTTAGCTTGGAGTTGAAACAACTTACTGTTATAACAGAATGATCAGTGATTTTAGGAGTATCATTAACATAGGTATTTATATTGAGGCTATTTGTTACAACGTAACCTACTAGAGTTCCACAGGTATTTGTTATCCTAGTATAATCAGTTACAATTTATTCAAAACCATACATATTAAATAAATTCATAATTTTTTTCGTATAAAAGGGACATGTCTTTGAAGTCGATATTAAAATCACCTATAAGTAGAACTCTTCTATTATTTTGATTGGAAAAACCTTCGAGCATATCTTCTAACATATTAATAAAGATGGAATAACTTGCACTCGGCGAGTGGTATAGACCTCCGATTAACCATTTCCCACTTTCCAATTGAGCCTCAATGAATTGTATCCAATAGTTACCATTCAAAACAATCCTCTTTTTTATTTTGAAATTGATGCCACTTCTCACATATATGATGACTCTCCCAGTATGACGGCTAGTACTATCACATCGAACAAAACTATATTTTGATAATTGCAGCTCAGAGTCCTCAATGTCATCTGTCGTCCTGGCTTCACTTACTATAATGATAGATGGATTGTATGTAATAATATTTGCTAGAAGGTCAACTTTATGAGCAATAAAACTTTGGATATTTAGATAGATTATATCTGCATTATATATAAAACCAACACGAGAGTTTGATCTTAGTTTTTTGAATTTAAATAATTTTCCGATTGACTGGGAGTGCCCACCCGCCTAGAGTTCACTAATGTTGGAACATTGTTGACATATTTAATAAATTTTTCTTCACCTCTCCGTTTGCATTCCTCTAACTGTGTTTTTATCTCATTGAAATAATCACGTTGTGATTTAGTTTGATCCGCAAACCACAAGAGCATCATTACTTGATGAGAAGCAAACTTTGAGAGGTCTTACTTTGTTTGGCTGGAATGTACCGAGTCTGAACACATTGATATTTCCTAATGGCACATCAATATTCTGCAGAACTTCCTTCACTGCCACTTATTGCAAATTATTAGAGCGTTTTGATCAAGAAATATTGAAACTTAAATAAAATTAGTTCGTCCACATACTCCACCAAAGGAGAAAATTGTTGGATACTAACCCTCCACTATCTCTTGATACGATGGTCCTGATTAGAAATGAAACGATTTCATCATAAAATGGCCAATTGGGCTCATACTCTTAACCGATTTCCAACCTGCATTACTGTTTCGCTATTCGCTTACGCAAACAACAATGAAGATAAGACCAAGTAATCTGGAATATATGGAGCGTGTAAATCAACTTGTGGTTGTTGTACATGTTTGAACATAGACCAAATGGGCGAAACAAATATGGAAAACGATCTGAGCGAGGTCACAATCTGGTGTGACTCTAACCTCCTCTGCTTTCATATGAAAAAAACTAGAATACTTACTTACAAGTTCACCTATGATTCACTTAGGTTTGGCTTGAATACAATTATGAACAGACCTTCCACCATATTTCTCTGCATTGAAATTGACGATAAATTGAAATTCAATAACCATATTCTCGCCCTAAGCAAAAAGCATCATCTGGCTGCTTTGCTGTAAGAGCGGTATCCAAGGAACTTGGAATATCTATGGCAAGGGTGACCTACTTTTCCTTGGTGGAATCTCACTTGAGTATGAAATAGCTTAATGGGGTTACTGCACTAAAACTCTATTCAACTCTATATTTGTTCTCCAAAAACGAATAATACGTTTTATGTACCGAGCTGATTACACTGCCCACTGCAAATATCTATTACTGAAGCATAAGATTCTTACTTTAACCTCTATCTCTTGTCTGGTACACAAAAATTACGCGAACACATTTAATACTCAAGTTATAACACATAATATAAGACAGGAGGCAAAACAAAAAATCTAGCGCTGCCCATATCCAGAACAGAGCAAACAAAAAACTCAATAATGTACATGAAAGCAAGATGATCTTCAATAAGCTGCCTATTATTTCGGAAGAAATTTCCATACCCCATCTATCTCGAAAGAAAGTCAAAAAAGTACTTTCACTTAAGGCATACATACTATGACATACAGGAGTTCAATGATGATAGTCAATTCTCGTAGAGTTTAATAATGATTAAATATATGTTACATCCGATTACCCTACTCATATATATATATATATATATATATATATATATATATATACTTTTGGGAAGGTTGCCTTGTGTTTTCGATTCTTTGAAAACAATAGTTTAGTAGTTTTCTTCTTCTTCCTTTCTCCAATTCACATTAGAAGAAGAAAACCAAAAATTAAATTTCCTCGATCTAACATTAATTAGAAAAAAAAAATTACATTTGAACAGAACCAACCTGGTCAGGAAAGTATCTAAATTTTAATTCATGCCACCATTTCGCCCAAAAAAAGGAGTAATTATAAATATAACTGATCGAACTATAATATTAAGCAGTCCCTCCTTACGAAAAATTGCACTGGAAAAAGTCAGATCTACACTTACAAACAATAATTATTCAACTATATTAATTAACAAAATATATAAACAAAGAACTCATAAATTCTACAACAAAACACAACATCCACACCCAACAAAAATAAACCCATACTATATTGCAGTCCCCCATGTACTAGGTCTTTCAGAAAATATCCAAAGTATCCTCACAAAATACAATATCCAAATCAGTCACAAGGAAGCAAAACACCAACCATGAAAAAATCTAACGTAATTCACAGCATCCCATGTAACGATTGCCAAAAAGTTTTTATTGGAATTGAAAACAGGTTGAAAGGGCACAAATTCATGAAAAATTCTAATACAGCACTAAATAGACACATCCTAAATGACAACCATAACCCAAATTCCACCAACACAAAAATCCTCCATACGGAAAAAAAAATACGAAAAAAGATGCCTAAAAGAAATGATTATATATATATATATATATATAGAAGAAGGGTAGTCTCGTTACTGGACTAGTTGAAAATTATGAATTTGAATAACTTTTAGAAAGGATATTCCGAGTTGCAGTCAATTATGGCAATGAGAAAGAAAAATTTTCTATTTAGTCGAGATTTCAAAATGTTATTTTCATTATCAAGAGTAGTAGGTTAGTGAAGACAGCGATCTAATCACATTTTGGATTGAGGTAGTTTCAATCATATCACTATGAAACACTACTAGTAATATATATAAATTGAACAATTGAAACGCATATATTGTTTGAGAAACTTAATTTAAACAATTTAAAATTTGACAAGTACAAAAATTACCACATGGTTAAAGCATGACTGAAAAAGGAAAATGGTGGATGACAAGTAATTACTTGTCATCCACCATTTTCCTTAACCATGTGGTAATTTTCGTACTTGTCAAATTTTAAATTGTTTAAATTAAGTTTCTTAAACAATATGTGCGTTTGCAATTGTTTAATTTTTATATATATTACTAGTAGTGTTTCATAGTGATATGATTTTGAAAACTACCTCAATCACAAAATGGTGATTAGATCGCTGTCTTCACTTAACCTCACCTTATTGTCTTGATAATGAAAATAAACATTTTCGAAAGCTCGACTAAATAAAAAAGAGTTTTTCTTTTCTCATTGGCCATTAAATTTGACTGCAACCTCAAGGAATATCCTTTCTACAAAGTTTATTTCAAATTCATAGTTATATATATATATATATATATATATATATATATATATATATATATATATAAAAGAGAGCCTAATTCCATGAATGATAGAATATATATAAGAAACCTGAGTCAACTTTACTATAATATTTTATAAATTCTACTACCACTAATCAAAATCATATTCAGTTGTCATGAAGTACCAACTAGCCCCCATTTTCCCTAACACCAACACACTGATTCAAAATCCCAACCATCAAACTAGTTACGAATCAAGGAGCAAACACGAACTCCTTGACAAGATACACGTCATTTCCGACTACATCTCTGTCAGCCATTCAATGAACGCACGCACAACGAAGAAAATAAACATTCCAAGAGTGAATAAGATTACCGAATTCAATAACTATAGCCACGAAAACATAATGAGGCACAAAAAACAAAAACCTAACTGTATAATTACAACACCTCAGTGGTAACACCACGATCATTACTCACAGTTTTTTTTCTGCCAAGGTAGGTCACCTGTGTTTGTGTGTGTATTGTTTCCCAATGTATGTTCCACAATAATATTTTGTTTCCAGCAAAGAAACCTTTCCCAAACTATGTATGTTTAAAAAAAAAAAAAAAGAATGAAGAATTGGAAATGTCCCCGGCCAGGGACGAAACGTCTTCTCCTACGAACTACTAAAACATTGTTTTCAAAGAATCCAAAACCCAAGAAAAACTTCCCAAAAGAATATCTCAAAAAGCATTAAAGAATTAAATAAAACTTATATATATATATATATATATATTGTATACCGTCTTATTCATGTGAATAATCCAGTTTTAGTTTACTTTGCTAATAAGATATCTTCTGATCTCTGAAAATAAAATATACTTTATGATGATGAGGATGATGATCCAATAGGCGAATATTCAAACAAAGAAACCAGTTTTGTTAATGGTAAAACAAATTAAACTTTTCCTACTGAACTCTCTCAACTGCTACTCAACTGACTGAGAAGTATTGTTTCTCAACGAGTATGAAATATTACATTTTATATCTATAAGTCACTACCTGCTTTACATATTTGAGATACAATATCGTATTTTGGATTTGGTATCAACTCTATCTGAAGAAGCTGTTGTAGAGCAAAACTCGTTTCGTGGTTTTGTAAACCTACTTGATTGAAAATCATTAGTGAATGAAATATATATTTTTTACTTTCTAGTAATTCAGCAAAAAAATTAAACATTTGATACTTATTTATTTTTTCTTTCTGTATCAGGTTGATTTGAACTTTTTTTTTATCAAAACCGCAGAATGTGTGAAGATTACACATAAAAATGAAAAACATCCAACAGCTAATACCACCGAACAGCCATAATAGAATCAAGCGTGTCACAACGTTACGACTGGAATTTTGATTCACTTCATAAATTTCATATGTATGAGGGGATGAGTCGGCTGCTCATTTCACGGAGGCTGGAGTCGCTTCAAAGCTTCTCTTGGATTTCCCGACTTTCCCGAAAGATTAAGACGACAAAAGGTAACGCTGTTACCGCATTAACAAACTCTCTCGCCGTGTCGCATGGATAACATTCTAAATTAGGCCAGTGATGGCGTGTTTTCGTGAGAGGTGTATGACCGCAATGTTTCTTAAGATTGTTGAGTGATTATATCATGTTCTCGGGTTGACTTTTTTATAACTAACAATGCCTTGATATTTGTTATATTTCTTAATATATTGTGAGATGCTCTCAGCTAACATTATAGAAAAATTATACTAAGCAAAATAACTTTGTGTAAAAAACTCAAGCCCTCTGCCAGGTGGAGAGAGATACTGCTGCTCCACTCAGACCTACTTCTGAAAGTGATCCTACTAAGCTTGTGACTAGTATTGAATAAGAAAAGAAAAGAGCAGCGAAGATGAGCGAGTGAAATAAGATAGAGGAAAGCAAAGATAGAAGTGGAAAATAAGAAAAAAAGATTCTGTATGGTCCTTCGAATGACCTTATTTCGGGTAGCTATTCCCATGATGCGTGTGCTTGCTGTGGAAGATCTATATAGATGAAATTGTATTTTTTCGTGTTCTAAAAGGAATCCTGATTGGCGATGAATCCAAATTTTTGCATGCTTCATCAAAAACGAATCGAAGTTCTTCGTTTATTTGCTATTTCATTAGGTTGCTTGACGATAATTCGATCAATGACGTCACAGTAACGCCATATTGATTTTAGAAAAAAATATCTTGCGCCACCATTTTCAAAACAAATGTCTACTTGTGATATGTCATTGAAAAGAGAATTTTTCGCTCTATCGAATGGCTTGAAAATATCTACAGGGTATCATTTAAAATTCTTGACCTAGGTCTATTTCCGATAAAACCCGAAGTGATTCAATTTTCATTTTCATAGAAAATGTGGGTTCTAAGGAACTGTATATTCCATCCAAATGTCAAAAGTCTAACTTGAAAAACAACTGAATGACGCTTTGGCCAATGATTTCGTTGTCACCCGGTATTCATATATATATATATATATATATATATATATACAGTGTGACCCATTCAAAATGGAACCACCCCTGTAGAATACGCATTTTTCAATCAATCTCAATTTTTTTTTTTAATATTATGCATTAAAAATTGTATCTTGGTACACATTTTCATGACTTTAGTTTCATTTCCGAGGCACTCTATGGTTTTTTCTTTGTCAAAAACGGCAAAAGTTTATAAGGTAATTTTTTTTTTCAAATTTGACTACACCACTGGATTTGTAGTCATTATAGATAAAAACAATCAGAATTCCTGAAAATAAAAAATATATGTTAACAACGAATTTACAACTTTAATTTTGAAAACAAAGTATTTTTTTATAATTTTTATTCAGATTATAGACATATTTAAAATCTGGCAATACTGCCGATACAAAGTAGAACACCAGTGAACTTGTACAGCGAAAATCCAAAGTCAATAGCTCACTCCGTTCCACAGTTATAACTCCTGAAAGCATGGTAATGTGAGAGATTTGTGGTGGATGCGATTTTGTAAAAAAATCTGACTACGCCACTGGATTTGTAAATTATATTTCCTCAAAATCATTTATTTAAGTGAAGGTTGTGAGTGTATTCGAAAATAACAGAAAATTAAAAAATTATTTTCAAGTTATGTAGTACATTCTTCCATAGCCGATAAAAACGAAATGAACAGAAACAAGTTTTAAATTATTTATCTACGTTCATGCAAAGTACAAAACTTTATTGAACTATATTCAGTGGAAAAAGTGTTTCTTTATTGCACTGTGCAATAAAATGTTTATTGCACTCATCTGTCATTTGCGATCATGACAAACATAAACGTCAAATCGACGAAATTTTTAGTACGCTTTTTATTTTCCTACACTTAGTGCCATCTGAATAAAACATTTTGGTTTTTGCATGAACGTAGAAAAAATATACTATGCAACTCGTGCAACTGGCGGCCTCGACGAACAACTTCACGTTGAGTGCAATAAACACTTAATTATTGCACTTGTTGCATAAATAACTATTATTCAACAATAAAACGCCATTAAGCAAAAACTAAAACTAAAATGAACATCAATGTAAAACAAAATGTTTAACTTTTTGTGGCTTCTACCAAAGCTCCATTTAGTTCGATACATTTATCGTATCTCTTCCGAATATTTTTTACACTATTTCTCATTTGTTGAGGTATAATTTCGGCAAAAGCTTGTCGCATTCTTTGCATGAGTTCAGTTCAATTCCTTGGTCTCGTTTTGTATACTTTTCGTGTCAGAAAACCCCATAGTAAAAAGTCTAGTATTGTTAGATCAGGCGATCTAGGTGGCCATTCAATTAAGTCACTACCTCGTCCTATCCAATGATTTGGGAACTGGTCATTTAGCCACTGTTTAACAATCCTGGAATTGTAAACGGAACAGCCGTCGAGCTAAAAATGTAAATTCACTCGTTTCGCAAGTGGAATTTCTTCCAATAATTGGTTATTCAAAAATTCCAAAAAAATTGCGCGTTCATGTTTCCATTAAAAAAAATATGGACCTATTATTCTATCTTTTACTATACCACACCAAACGTTAACTTTTTCGGAATATTGACTCTCACAATTTATGACCCAGTACGGATTTTCAGTAGCCCAATACCGAGCATTTTGCGATGATACTACAACATTGGTGCTGAAAGAAGCTTCATCACTAAGCATTATGTGGTTCAAAAAATTTCTTGAATTCAGGTTATCGCCTAGTGCCAACAAACAAAATTCCATACGTTTCACTTCATCACCTTCCTTTAAAGAGTGAAGAAATTTCTCGGTGAGTTTAAATCCAAACTGGCGACTCGTAAGCTTCTGTTTGGGTGGTTTGTAAAATAATCTACAACGGCATGATCGTTTAAATTTCTTTCGGTGATTATTTTTTAAAATATGTTTGGTTACTGCACCAGTTTTTTTGAATGTTTTGTTGATTTTGCTAACGGTGCTTCTGTCAATGGGAAGTCGATTTGGATGTCTGTGATTATATCCTAGCTACTTCTCTTTCACTATGATAATTGTCCCCAGAAATTCTTATGATTTCAATTCTTTCTTCTAATGATAATCGCAGAGCCATTATCAAATGCACGTAACTAACAATTATTAGTTTATTTATGATTAGCTGTCAAAATCACAGCCTACTATTGATTTAGTACAATACCTAATGTATTAGTTCAGCTTTCCCCAAATTATTGATACCTTATCTAAAAGCTTGTTTCAGATGAGTTTTGCAGAATTTAGAAGAAACAATTTTCGTCCTGCTTTCTGTTTTATTATTGAATGAATAATTTTGATACTTTAAAACTTGATTCTGTTCATTTCGTTTTTATTTTATTTATTTTCGATTACACTTATAACCTACACTTAAATTATTTTAAGGGAATATAATTTACAAATCCAGTGGCGTAGTCAGATTTTTATTACAAAAGCGCCTCCACCACAAATCGCTCACATTACCATACTTTCAGGAGTTATAACTGTAGAACGGAACGAGCTATTGACTTCGGATTGTCGCTGTACAAGTTCACTGGTGTTCTACTTTGCTCGGCAGTGTTGCCAGATTTTAAAAATGTCTATAATATAAATAAAAATTATAATCAAATACTTTGTTTCCAAAATTAAAGTTGTTGTAACTTCGTTGTTAACCAATATTTTTCTATGAAATTTTGATTGTTTCCATTAATAATGACTACAAATCTAGTGGTGTAGTCAAATTTGAAAACAAAAATTGCCTAATAAACTTTTACCGTTTCTGACAAAGAAAAAAAACCATAGAGAGCCTTGGAAATGAAACTAAAGTGATGACAATTTGTGTCAAGTTACAGTTATTGATGCTTAATATTCAAAAATCTTTTCTCCGAAATTTATTGAAAAATGCTTATTCTACAGGGGTGGTTCCATTCCAAATGGGTCACACTGTATATATATATATATATATATTGTATATGCATTTTGTTTTTTTATCACTATTTTGATCTGTTAACATACATTATATTGATTATTCTCTCATGTATTGCTCCGAAGATGAGTTTAAGAAATCCCAAAGTTCGGCAACATATCGATAGTGGCTTCAGTTACAGGATCTACACCAAACCATTATTTGCAAATCAGGTCACAAAACTTCAAATGAAAAAGAAACCCCTCTTCTATGGTCGATTGGAAGTGAAGAAAAACGAAGAACATATATTTCACAGAAAAGCCATCCTGCCCACTCTAACTCGAATGGACTGTTAACGAATTCTGGCACCGCGTTCCATGTACACCATTGTAAATGTAGACCGCGTGATAATAACGATTGCAAGACACTGGAGGAAACCTGATAGTCCCAACACTAACCTAATGATCTCGGGGGAACCTCAACAGAACATGCCACTCGGCCACATTGGGAATTCACACAAACAAGCACTTTACGGGGAGAAGCGCGTAAAACTGAAGGGAAAACTGACAGACGCCATTATGGCCAGGCGCGAATTTCGATACGCCCGGAATTTTATTCCACTCATGGAATATTCATGAGTTTTGGAAAACGTGGAGTTTGGAGATTATTCGAATAACCTTTACTCAGCAACAAAGTGGAAACCACGTGAATAGTTAGTAATTTTTATTCCCAACAAAATATAAGCATACGGAGAGTTGTGAGTGCACTAATTTTCACTTAATATCACGAGCTGCCCTTACCTCTTTGAAGATTACATCTTTGAAAGAATCAATATGTCTCTGATACTCACAACATATTTTCACTTGTAATAGAGGTTAAATTATTTCCGGAAATCCGGAGTCGAAGACGAGGAATAATTTTCTAAAAATATTCATGAGCGAGAAAAAAATTCCGGAAATGATTCAACCTCGTGTGGTATTCGGTAAGAAAATTTCAGACCAGATTGTGTTCGAAAATTAAATAATTTTAGAATTAATTTTTTGACTGTCAACAATGCCAATTTTTTTTCTTCGACATGACACTAGCAAAACATGGAATGTTTTGATTGACTTTTAATTACCATGGCAACTAGGCAAAACCTTGACCTAAAATGTACTTGAGTTTCGAATCTGTCAAGCGGTACAACGTGAAGAAAAAATTCGCTTCGGTCAAGAAAGTATTTCCCAGGAGATTCAGCAGTTAACACCCGCGAATACTAAGAAATCCAAGTCAAGCATATGGAGGCAGTTTACAAACTTTTTCGAAGAAAAATCGTATGATTTTGATAGAGTGGATACACCTGTGGAGGAACTGGCACTTATTCTTGAAGACTATGGGTTCAATATGCGGAAAAGGAACTCCGAAGACTACAAGAAAAGTGTAGTGAAAGTCTTACGGAATTTCACAGCCAAGCAGTTGCAAGAATATTTTTTTAAAAGGTACAATCGCAAATTTAATCCATTTTCTGATATAGAATTTGAAAACGCAAGAGCTGCAGAAAATGCTAGGCGTCGGAAGTTACAAAAGGACCCATACAAGAGAAAGACAAGTTCATCCGCATCATCAACAGACGAGTTGAAAAAAAATATTGAGCTTTGTGATGGAAACACCCCGGAGGTATTGCAAAAAAAGTTTTTCTACATCACTGCTCATGAATTGGCCTAGAGAGGGAATGGAGGAGCTGCAGCATGCATAGAATATTTCGTGGAGGAAATTGATAATCAAGGAAAACCAATAGGTCGCATTGAATAGATAGATAGATAGATAGACTTTATTCAGGTATTATATCAACATAATAATAGTATAATATAGTATAGTATAAACATGGTGATATTTTCCAATTTTTCATTTTTTTCACAGACTGTCACCTAAGCCTAGCTTGTGCTGTGCGCAGTCTATGATGTGTGCATAGTTTAATATATTTCATGTTCAATCTACTTCTACTATAATAGGAACTATATAACAAAAATAATATTATAAAGGAAAAATAGTTTTTCTAGCAGTCCTGAAAAACATTTTTATCATTTAAGGAAAAAATTTCTAGTATTTTTAAGAATTATTGTCATTTGAGGATGAAAGGAACTATTGTCATTTGAGGATGAACGGAACTTCAGTCAAATAGTATTTTAAATGAATCATAATTAATATCTATGTACTTTTTATCTCTTTTTTACGTTTGTATTTATTTTTTATATTTTCAATTTGAACTGGTAGCATATTCACCATTTTTGGTCCATAGTGGGATATGGATTTCTGTATATAGCTTTTAGAGTATAGTGGAATATGAATAGCAAGATTGGTAGTAGTTCTTGTATTGTATGCATGTGTGTTCAATTTTATTGGAGCGTTTAGTGTCCATAGTATACTATGATATACATATAGTTTTCCTACTTCGAATAATTTTGTTTCTGTATACAGCGAGTTTGTTGAGTATCTCCGATTCTTTTTCGAAAGAATTTTTAACAATGTATTTTGAACAACTTGAATAATGTTCATTGATGATTTGCCTGTGCCACCCCATATGACTATACAGTATCTTATCACCGATTCGGCCAAGGCATCATAAAAAGTAATTTTAAGTTAGCAATATTTCTTAATTGTTAAAAATTTATATACTAATTTATTCAGTCTCTTAACAGTATATTTTATATGTTCAGTCCAACGGAGATGTTGGTCCACTATCACACCAAGATATCTTATGTAATCAACTTTTTAAATTGTTGAGCAGTTACAGTCAATATTATTGCATTTGTCTATGTGGATTCTGAGAGCTTTGTTTTTTGGTTGATCTCTTGAAGTAGCCGAATAGGTGATATATTTAGTTTTTCCAATATTTAAGCTTAGAAGATTTTCCTTTAGCCAGTTATGATAAATTCTTAGATCTTTTTCTGTGGTTCTATAAAGTTCTTCCCATGAATCATGTATAAATGTTATAGCAGTGTCGTCTGCGTATGATGTAACATGACTAGTTGTATTTCTAATGCTTCCAATATTATTTATGTATATTAAAAATAATATGGGCCCTAGGACAGTCCCTTGTGGGACTCCAACGGTAATTTGTGAAGGATCGCTAAGCACATTATTAATTTTCACCCTCTGTATTCTTCCAGATAAATAATCTTGAAAGAGATTCAATGTAGTTCCTCTTATTCCTACGTCTTTTAAACTGCTATATAATATATCATGGTTGACAGTGTCGAATGCCTTGGCCAGATCTATGAATACTGTGAGACACTTTTTATTTGCATTCAAATTGTTCAGAATATTATCCATGAGGTGGAAGACAGCTTTATCAGTGCTACTATTTTCTCTGAATCCAAATTGGTGCTGTGAGAGTATATTATGTTTTTCTAGGAATTTCATGATTCTCGATTTTACTGTTTTCTCGAAGATTTTAGCAAAATCATTAATAACACTGATAGGTCGGTAGTTAGTGGCTTGGTTTTTATTTCCAGCTTTGAATATTGGAGTTATTATCGATTTTTCCATTGATTTGGGATAGAGCTAGTGGAAAAACATATGTTTATAATGTGACATAATGGATTTTTTTTTACCGATGTTCTTGAGAATGGATACTGAGATCTCGTCAGGCCCGGAAGCTGAATTATTTTTTAGGTTTGCTATTATGTTTGTGATTTCGATGTTTGTTACAGGATTTAGGAATATCGAGTCTTTAATTTGCATTTGCTCAACAGATGGTGCACTTTCAAAACGTGTGATTTTATCAGCCATATCATGACCAATATTTATGAAGAAGTTATTGAAGTAGTTGGCTATTTTTTCATCGGAATTGAGTTTAATACCGGTGCTGTCTACAATATTTGAAAAATCTGATGAGCTTTTGCATTTTTTATAATTTGTAATATTATTAACTTCTTTCCATATCTTTTTAGAATTGTTATTGGCTTCATTTATCTTGTTTTTGAAATATGATTCTTTTGTTATTTTTATTAATTTATTTAAATAGTTTCTATAGTTTCTGTATTCTATTTTTTGTTCGTTAGTGGGATTTTTTTTCACTTTGATTTTTAATTGATCTCTGTGCTTAAGGGATCTGTGTGATCCACGGTCATAGTTTAACGTACTGTTTTTTAATAATTTTTGTTTTTGTGCATTTATCCATGTATCTTTTTATTCTGTTGATGAATAGGTCATAGGCGATCTTGGAATCCTTTAAACTCATGATATCGTCCCAATTTTCTTTTTGAATGAGTTTTTTTAATTTGTTTTCATCTGTGTATGATATTAAATTGGTGTTTGAAAAATTGTTTTGTTTATAGTTATCTATTTCGGTTGACAACATTATGCAATAATGATCTGTAATATCGGTATGTATCACGTAAGATTCAAATTTAATTGATTTTTTTATTGTTTTATTTGATATTTTTATATATATGTGATCGATTATTGTTGAAGTTGTTTCATTTTCTCTCGTTGGTACGTTAATGTAGGGAAACAACCCATGTTCGGCCATCATACACATGTACTTATTTACTAGATTGTCGGTTGTGTTCAAAATATTTATGTTTATATCTCCCATCAATATTACCACATCATTCATTCTGTTGTTTTCCAAAATTTGATCCATGTCATTAATGTACTGATTTAAGTCTGTTGCCGGAGGCCTGTACGAAGCATAGATGCAAAATGTAAAATCATTCAGTTTGTAAGTTATTTTTAGTAAATTGATTGCTGATAGAGTTTCAATATAGGTAATATTGTCAATATGTTTTTTCACGTATACAACTACACCGTCGTTCCTATTATATTGTGATCCGTTATAAGACATATTGAAGTCGGGCAATACAAAGTCATTCGCATCCTCTATGATAAAAGTTTCTGATAATATTATTATATCTATATTTTCCACATCTATGGATTCTCATAATATAAGAAGTTCATTGAAGTTTTTTTTCAAACTTCTTATATTGAGATGTAGAATATTGAACAGATGTTTCTTACCAGTTTTCTCTAAAACTACCCAAGGCGTTTAAAAAAGAATGGCTGACAGTAAGTGGTTAGTACCAAATATACTTAATGAAGAAATGTGTCTAGTTAGACTTTTCAGAAAGTTAACAAGCAACAATAACAATAATTAAAAAAACATAAATAATTGATTATTATTATTAGTTTAATATTTTGTAATTTTAAAGCTACCTGAATTAAAAACTGAAAGCTGATTCTTTTTATTATTTTTTTTACTACATCAAACGAAGAATAGTTGAGAATTCTCTATTTATTTGATTTTCATATAGGTTCATGAACAAATTTAGTTTGCGTCGCAGTTTCGGCACCAATAGATTCCTAGCTATACATTCTTAATTTCTACTTATTGTAGTTGCATGAAAATACCAGTTTAGAACGTAGCATATCATATTCTGATATTTTATATCAATTTTGGGTTACTACAAGTAGTAGAAAATTATTATTTTATCAATTTTTCATATAGGTACATATACGGTGCATTCCATTTAAAACGAGCCGCCCTGAATAACTTTTGGTACAATGATTTTCAGGAAAAATAAAAAAACACGTCAACAATAGTATACAGGGGGACACATTTTGACATATTCATATTCGATGTTACTTCCACTATCGCACCCCCAGAGCATGTCACCATTTTTTTTTAAATAGATCACCCTATATTGTTTCGCATTATCAGATGCTCCATGATGAGCAGATTTCAACAAAGTATAAAACATATGGTCTGACGACTCCTGAACGGTTATGCTTTTTATTGCTAACAGATCCAGTTTCCATAAATTTGTTCAATAATTCCGAAACGTTCAGGAGTTGTCAACGATGAAGCTATTTATATTGCAGTTTTAGGGCACGTTGGACTAATGGAAAATAATTTGTAGCTCCCGAACCATATGCGTCAGACCATATGTTTTATACTTTGTTGCAATCTACTTATCATGGAGCATCTGATGATGCGAAACAATATAGGGTGATCCATTAAAAAAAATGGTACATGCTCTGGGGGTGCGATAGTGGAAGTAACATCAAATGTAAACATGTCGAAATGTGTCCCCCTGTATACTATTGTTGACGTGTTTTTTTATTTTTCCTGAAAGTCATTGTACCAAAAGAAAATTTGTTTCGAATTGTTCAGGAATATTTGCTTCTAAACTACTCAAAATTGAAAGTGCTAAATGGAAAAATGGTGAATAAAATAGTGTCTAAATATTATATATATATATATATTTTATTAGACATTGACATTTAATTCATTCAATTCAAGGCCCAGCTTTTTCGCCTTCAAGGAGAAAGGATGTGTCCGAAGAATATCGAAAACATTTTAACTATGTAATTGAAATGTATCATAATTAAATAAAGACAGAAAAACCAGTATTTTCAAAAAATATTATTCTGTCATTGAAATGTCAACAAAATTCCGATTTAATTAGCTGTTGGGTACCCAAGAGAAAAACAATTCCACCAAAATACATACGTTGCCATGGTGATCTGTCAAAAAAACCCAATTTGATTGGTTAACAATTACTGGTGTGGAGTTTTCCTTGGAATAATTTTGCAGTAGTGTGCATATGGTTTCAACAACACTCTAATTGTAGTCACTTCTATTAATTTTTAGCATATTGAATGCCAGTCATTCAGAATGGATGCCACTCTCTCGGTGCTATTTTCTGCATGTAATTTGTAATTGCGTTGCATATTTTTAATTTTTTTCATTAATAGGTACATTTTTACCAACATTTTGTTTGATAACTTCATTAAAAGTTGCACCGAATCGACTCAATTTGACGTGTACAACTACAATTCATTTTTGTCATTCTGTTAAACTTTGCTTTGCAATCCATGCTTACATTGTTGTGAACACCAACGCTGATAGACCAATCAGAATTGAAAGGCAGCTATTGTTTCACGATAACACGAGTTGTCTTTGGTTTATGATTGCTCAGATTATGTGAGAATTCAAAGATGAGTGAAATAGTGGAAATAACATTTTATCCTTTGGAAATTCCCCTCCGATTATCGGTTCCTAATGAACTCAAGACGATATTATACTCAACGGGAAAGGCTGATATTAACTTCTTTCTGGGAGATTAGAGATCAGTTCCCTCAAAAATTACAAAGTGGTACTACGAATCCGTTTTCACGATCAAGTGAATTTCATCCATATTCAGAGTTCAAAGAAAAATTCCTAATTTGAATTCACAGTTTGCATATCATTGCAAATTTGCAACTGATTGATTTTTAATACCTCGGACCAGGATCAATTTCACTATTAGTCACTAGTCTTATCCTTTCATTGGAGGCATATAGATACAAAGAGCAGAATCTGAAAAAGGTTCTTCTCATTTCAAAAGAAACTTGTCAAAAATTTAAATGAGGGAAGCTCCATATTTCTTAGTTGAAAGAAGGTGAAAACAAATAATGGTCGGATATACATATTCTTTCGAAATCTTCGATAATGCATGAAATATTCCACTTCCACCTGATACTATAAATATTTCAAATTGAAAGTTCAGTTCGATTCTGTTGCGAATTACGTTAAGGATATTTTGTACTTAATATACTTGAAAGTAACTTCAGAATTATTTTATTTTTCAATTGACTATTCACTATGGTGATACAATGGTAAATTGATCTGATATTAAAAACACACGAATACATGAACATAATCATTCATTTGCAACACTCCCCCTGTATGATTAGTTTCTTGAATCTTCTATGATACAGCTGATTTCCAACTGATTCCTGATATGAGAAAATCTCTGGAAAGGTAGTAGCTTCGTGAAAATATCTGCGATTTGATTTTTTCCATCGGTATGATGAATTTCGATATTCTTGTCCACTCTATCTCGAATGAAGTGATATTTGATATCAATATGTTTTGTTCGCTTCAAAGACTTGCCATCATTGTTTTTTATCATATGAACTGCTGATTTGTTATCAACGTACAAACATCACGCAAATACCCAATTCCATTGACAATTGTCGAATCCATAAAATCTTTTTTGTGGCTTCACTAGCTGATACATTTTCTGCCTCTGAAGTAGAAAGAGCAACTCTGCTTTCTTGATCCACACATTATTGCTCCCCCTGAGTACATGACAATGAATTCACTAGTTGATTTCCTCCCATCTTTGTCTCCGGCATAATCGGCGTCACAAAATGCAACAAGGTCTCCTCGTCGATAAGAATGAGAAAGACTGTAGATTTGGTAGAATATACAGTAAGAAAAACTATGATAGTTTCTTCCAAACCTGTTCTAATATAAATTGGGAAAATATCCGTCTCCTAGCTCCAAACGTTCAATTTTCTTATTTTTATAACCGTCTATTAGATATTTTCAATTATGCTTTTCCTATATGTAAACTAAAAACAAAACAAAAAAAGGATTGGCTCACAAAAGGATTGAGAATATCATCAAGAAACCTACGCTGTTTGCATTCTATAAGAAAATTTACCGACAGCCTTTACTTCCATGAATATTTCAGGAATTACCGTTCTATTTATAGAAGGTTAATTATACTAGCTAAAGAAAACTATTATAAAGATAAAATTAACAAAGCACAGAATCAAACAAAAAAAACCTGGGAAATAGTTAACAACCTCAGAGGGAAAAATTCCAGAAGACATGAAATTCCTATCTCCCCGAACATCTTGAATAAACATTTCTGCACAATCGCTAAAAAAATCCATGATAACATTAAACCAGGAATAAATCCACTTGACAATATGGAACGCTACAGAATAAATGATTCATTTGTACTTCATGATACTGACCTTTATGAATTAAAACTAGTTATTTCTGAAATTAAAACTGAAAAATCCTCTGGAATTGACGACATATCGATACGTATACTGGAAAATATACCAAATGAAGCACTGGCAGTTTTAGTACAATTAATAAACCAATCATTTCAAACAAGGATATTTCCTGACAAACTTAAAACTTCCATCATTATTCCACTGCACAAGGGTGGTAATCCCTCTAATTATCGACCGATAGCACTAATACCAACTTTAGCGAAATTAATAGAAACATTGGTAAAAATGAGGATATTGAGTTTTCTCTCTAAACATAAAATTTTAAGTGATACCCAGTTTGGATTTCAATCCAATAAAAACTCAAATGATGCTATCTTCGATCTCTTATTTGATATATATATATATATATATATATATATATATATATATATATATATATATATATATATATATATATATATATATATATATATATATATATATATGTATATATACTGTAATCAAACGATGGTGAGGCTGTGGCAACAGTGTTCTGTGACCTGTCGAAAGCCTTTGACTGCGTTGATCACGGAATATTGCTGCAAAAGATTCAGTACTATGGTTTAAGGGGCCTGTCTTACAAATGAATAGGATCATATTTACACGGTAGAGAGCAAATTGTACATTCTTCATTGGGACAGATGAAATGTGGGATTCCTCAGGGCTCAGTCCTTGGACCAGTCCTGTTTTTACTATATATTAATGATATAACTAACATCAATATCTCAGGTAGGTTCACATTATTTTCTGATGACACTGCTATTACATGGTACAACAAAAAGACTGACGAATTAAACAAAGCTGTTAACAAAGATTTAACTGAGGTAACTAACTGGTGTGACTCCAATAAACTATCATTCAACATCAATAAAACAAATCTGCTTACGTTTAAATATGAGCTTGATAACTTAGACCTAGAATCAGGAATCATTGAAAATAAAAACAACACAAAATATTTGGGTCATCACATAGATAGTAAATCAATATTTGTTGATCATGTGATCGCACTGAGAAAAAAACTGTCTTCTGGGTGTTACGCAATGAAGCTTACTTCACAAGAATTAAATTCCTCAGCTGCAAAGATGGTTCATCACTCCCTCGTCGTATCACATATCCGCTACGGCATTGCATTTTGGGGAAGTTGCAACAACTACTTATTGAACAGTGTACTCATCCTACAAAAACGAGCCTTGAGATACTTGTGCAAAGCTAAACCTCGAGATTCTCGCAAAGAGTTGTTCAAATCCCATAAAATATTGACAGTAATTGCCCTGTATATCTTGGAAACAGCATCAATAATAAAAAAACATAAAACTAAGTTTGGCTCTCACTCCTCTACACACAATACTCGACAAAACAGAGATGTAAAACTTCTGCTACCGACCTCAAGTCTCATTAGAGACTCATTTATTTACAATGGTTGCAAAATCTACAATCATCTTCCCAATGATTTACAAGAAATTGAACCATCAACTAAATTCAGAAAAGAGCTAAATATAAATTAATGGAAAGAACCTATTATAGTTTGGATGAGTTTTTTATTGACTCAATAATTTAGTGATATATACCTGAATCTTTTTGTAATTAATTGTCTCTACTCGTTTGAATTTTTTACCTTAGATGTTTATACTAATTTTTTGTAACTTTATCCTTTGTGACCATGATTTATTGACGCGATATTTTAGTGATTTATTATACTCAAATGTTTTTGTAATTAATTGTCTGTACTCGTTTGAAATATTTAAATTTTTCTACCTTATATGTTTATACTGATTTTTATTGTAATTTTATCTTTACATTGTATTGCTTTGTAACCATGATTTCTTCATGAATACAATAAAGTATATATTGATTGATTGATTGATATTCCGTTGCGAATAGTACCTTTCAGATATCTGAATACCCTCTTGATTGCATTCCAATGACATACTTTTGGATTCTCCTTATATCTGCTCAAGTAGTTTACAATGAAAGTAATATCTGGTCTGGACACATTGGGCAAATACAGTAATGAACCTATTGCTTCCCGGTAGGGGTTATCTGTTGCTTCCGGTGAATTTTTTGAATCAAAATTTACGTCACCAGAAGTAGAAACTGGATTTGATTCATCCATCTTGAATTTTGTCAAAAATTTTCTGAGATAGTGTTCTTGATTAATGAAAACACTGTCATTTTGAAAAATATTCACGCCCAAATAAGATTCTGCTTTTCCATATGTGATTTCAAATTTTTGATTGAGTTCATCCATCAAAATTTTGATTTCTGTCAGATTGGCACCTGTAACCAACCCATCGTTGACTTATGGAGTGATGATTATGGTTTCTCTTTGAAAAATACATGGATCAGTTTTACAAAAAGTAAAACCTTTTTCAACCAGGAATCCACTGAATTTTTCATTCCGCTTTCTAGGCGTCTGTTTGCAACCGTAAAGACTCTTCTCTGATTCACACAGTCTTTCTGATTCGTCTTGAAAACCTTCTGGCTGCTCCTTATATATTTCTATGGTGAGATAGAAGGGCAGTTAACTGAAATATGTGTATTGCGCATTTCTTGACATGCAATTAAGAATTTCATGATCATCATTGGCGCGCATACGGGTAATGATAAAATTTTTTCGAAGAGAAACGCCACTGAGATATTTCAAATTGAAAATTCCTCGTTCAATTTGTGACCAATAATTTCTCCTGCATTTTTTCCGTATGGGGCGCCGTTCTTATGCAAAAAAATAAAACGCGTATTTTTCATTTCTTTAATACATTATCAAGAACCATCTAATAATACAATAACGTCAAACCAATGTTCAAAATGACCTCTCTCAGACATGATACAAGATTCAACTCTTCACCTCATTGATTGTCGTATTCGCGCAAATATTCCTGGTGTATTTCTTATTGTCTCACAGACGGCTATAATTCGATTCCTCAGGTCTTCAACATTTTCGACGGGAGTGGAATAAACTAATGACTTGAGAAAACCCCAAATGCAAAAATCTAGAGGATTTAAATCCGGAGATCAAGCAGGCCAATGCTCCGTACCTTCCCTACCTATCCAACGATTTGGATATACTGTATCTAAGTGATTACGTACAATAATGCTAAAATGGACTGATGCACCATCATGCATGAACCAGAAGTGTTGTCTTAGCTGTAGATGAATTTTTTCAAGAAGAACAGGTAACTCTTCCTGAGTCTGAGTCTGAGCCTGTTAGTCGTTGTGGAAGGAAATATGGACCGATTAAATGATCATAAAGTACCCTAAGCCATACATTTACTGAAAACGAATACTGAATATGAGCTTCAGATTCCATGTGGATTTTCCTCAGCCCAGAGGTGATTGTTATGGAAATTTCGTATATACTGTTGTACAAAATTAGCCTCGTCAGTGAACCAAATCGTCATTTGAAAAATTAGAAATTTCAGCAATTTGATAAAGAATCCAATGGCGAAAAACTAGGCGCGGGAAAAAGTCTCTGGGTAGTAGAGCTTGGACACGTTTAATATGAAACGGATACAATTGCTGTTCTTCAAACTCAAATGGAGTCGAACTATGAACTGTGAGTCTCCTTGTAATTCACTCCTTGCTCTTGCATGAATCCTCCAGTGACTAATCTTGCCTTGTATTTGGAAATGTCGCCCAATTTATACCTTTCTGTCCGAAAAATCCACTTGCATGACAAGGGTATTTTCAGATGAGTTTACTAATGTCCATGTTTCGTTTTTCATGAGTGATTCGTATTCGTCAATCATAGAATCTTTCAATTTTTAAATTTTCAAAGCATCTACTTTCAAATCTTCCAAATCCCCAATCATTGCTCTTTCAAATCGTTCAGGTTTCCTCAGACTATCACTGCTTCTGAGACCATGATGGTTATTTTCATTTTCACTTTCTTTGGTATTCTCCGTAACTTCAGTTTTCTTTCTCACTCCCACCTGCTTCCCTTTGGAAAAGGTGGCGTATATGGGGACAACGAGTATTTCGATGAAACTTTCACAGATTCTTCAAAACATGATGAAATCACTACAGCAATTGAAAATTTGGCACGGAAAGCCATTTTTTAAATATTTTTTCAACAAAATGTCATAGGATGAACTTTCCCAATTTAGGGTTAAAATCCTTAAGATTCGGTATTTTGCTTATCACTCCGATTCAAATGCACTGTTTCCGAATGTAAACACTGAAAATTATGTATTTATAACACTTCATTCACTGAAATTACTAATAAATATTTAAAAAAATCAAGTAAAAAGCATGAATTTCAAACTAAATAACCAGTATTGAACTGACATAATAAATAACAAGTTTGACAAATGACAGCCAACTCGAGCTGACAAATACTTTGGAAATAGGTTTTATATTTTTGTTTGCATATAAGAACAGGTTGACGGAAAAAAATTTTTAAAATGAGTTAATATCGCAACTAATTGCTTGAGTTCGATTTTATGGTGAACGAGACCGCCTTCGGTGTTTCTAGTATTTGACACGTGAACCTAACTTTGCTAACATTACTTTCCAAGTTGAACGCAATCTATTTTTACTTCACAATCTTTTGTTTTGTCAAAGTTCATGAAATAAAAATGGCGGCTTCAAGATGGCCGACGATCTTTGTGATCATGGTCCGATTCTGTTCAAAATTGGTATGCGATGGTTTTTGCGGTCGGAGAGAATGAATTTCCATTCAAAATTGACAAATTCAAGATAGCTGCTCCAAGATGGCCGACAAAATTTGTAATTATGGTCCGATTTTATTCAAAATGGGTATGTAATTGGTATGTGGGGGTTTTTTCAATTTGGTTTTGTCAAAATTAATAAAATAAAATGGCGGCTCAAGATGGCGGACGATTTTGTGATTATGGTCCGATTCTATTCAAAATTGATATGTTGAAGTTTTCGGGGTCGAAGATTAGGAATTCATTGTCGAAATTCACAAATTTAAGATGGCTCCAAGATGGTAGACAAGTTTTCTATTCAAAATTGGTATGACGGGGTTTTTGGGGTCGGAGATTAATTTAGTCGAAGGTTATTGATTTTTTGTCAGAATTCATAAATTGAAGATGGCAGCTCCAGGATGACGGACGAGTTAATCTTCAGATGGTCTCCTCATTGAAGAACTAGATAGCTCAGAACTTACAGAAAAAAGGTCTAATAATGACGATGCATTAACAAAAGTGCATAGATTAAGGCGTACTTACGAAAAAGCACGAAATAAAAATAATAATAAAAACAATCTTTTTAAACACAAATTTTTATTTAAATGCGCTAAGAAGTGAGAAATAATTGCTTTGGATGAGCGACGTAGATTCAAAAGCATGTCGCTTTTGTATTCGAACTCTTGAATCTATAACTCACGGTGTAACGTACTTCGTACATCTAAAGCAATAATTTTTCACTTTTTAGCGCATTTGAATGGAAGCTTGTCTTTGAAAAGGTGTTTTCCTTCAGTGAAAAGGAAATATTACTTCTATTTTGAACACAATGTAAATTTTTCAATTCGAAAATAACGCTCTCGCACATGCTCGCTTCGATTGTGTGTCTTGCTAGACTGGAAATCCAATTTGATCACTTTCCACTTGGTTGGTTTTCATCCTTCTCAAGTTGGGCTGAATATTTAGGATGTCTATTTTACTAGAACTTGTGTGCTGCCATCTATGACTCAGTAGCATAGGTACCAAAAAAATACAGTTTTTCTGCATTAGAAATGTATCATTTTCTATGTGATCAGATTGTCAAATGATGTGCATTTTTTTCTGGTAACGTGAAAGAGTACTATTTTGCAAATTGGTTTACAAGTTACAAAAAATTATCTTTTTTTGGGTAATGCTTCTCTAAAATGAGGTACTAATAATTGACCAGCATAAACAAAGAGCTAACTGTAATTATGGTTCATAAAATGGTACAAAATTTTCGAATACATATTTTAAGTTACACATGTGATCACTGGCACCCGAGTACCATTCATCCTCTAGAACTCCGGAACCATTAATAGAAGGCATTTCTATTCTGCCTGGTTTGATCGCGATCCTTTTTTTTTCTTGAACCAATAACCTTCCAGCAAATGACCACGCTTTTCACAAAAATTGCATGAGGGTACTCCAAAGTGTCTTTTGTTCACTACATTCATCCTACAAAACTTTTGATTCTGACCACATTTGAAACAATTTTCAGCATTTTTCTCTATATAAGAAGTCGTTGCTAATGCCACACCTTCACCTTCTTTGAAACTTCCTCGATTCTTCTTCTAATAGTAGTCGGGTATTAAGATATGATAGGGATTTTGGAGCGCTATTCACAGAATTCCATACACTTTGGAAATCAGTGAATTCTTTAGGCAACATCATCAGCACTTTGGTGATTATCATAGATTCGGGAATATTTTCTCCTGTCGATCTTATTTCATAGACTATTTTTTCGATTTTGCTGATATTTGTAGACTTAGATTCCGAATTATCATAAATGAATTAATAGAACTACTGCTGGAGCACACGTAGGGAAACTTTTAACTTCTGGGAATACAGGGTTTCAAGTTTAGAAAACATTCCTGCAGCTGCTGAACAATGGACAAGCAAGGACAATACTTCAGATATACTCGTCACGATCACTCTTTGAGCATTAAGTCACTTTTTAGCTAGGCTTCGATTACTTTATCCTTCTCTAATCCATTGGTTCTGCAGTTTTGCCGACGGCAATGTCATATTTTCCAGTACTTTTCAATATGATATCAACTTGGAATCTCCAAGTACCCTAATTACTTGTACCTTCCAGTTTGATCATCTTAGACACACTGCAGTCATCCATATTGACGGGATCAATTACAACTTCCAAAACAGCTTAATTTCACAAACTACCAACAGAACATGATCCTGGGCCCATGACCTGTTGTAAATGACTTGTAGAAGAATATTTTGTATTTAATAAACTTGAAAGTATTTGATATACTTGACTATGGTGAAACAGTAATAAATTTATATAATATTAAAAACACACAAATACATGATAATAATCACTTATTTGTAACATATTCAATTAACTCAATGGGTTTTCCTAACTCTATATTAATTCAAAGATGGACTGATATTTCATCATGATTATTCAGTCTCTGTTGAAATAATAACTGGTGTCTCACATATTCAACTAACCAAATATTGAATATGCTATCACAAGAAAACACATTTCAATGATCTGAAACACACAATTCCAGTTAAATTCCATGACAATTTGTAAATCATATGAATTATTCGTCAACTATCAATGTCACTGCAGTTTTCAAATCATTATCCCAAGATTACAACCAAAACATAAAATTGTATCTATTTCTTATATCAAGTCAGTAAGTCCTGATCAAGTGCGAATGCCTGTTTAATAAGCTAGTATTCACCGTATCACCGTAAAACGCTAGTCTTCCTGAAATATTCTCATATTACTATATAATACCAGCAATAGCAAATAAAGTAAAACTTCGTTGGGTGCTCTACGGAGCAATTGAATGCTTCAGATGACATAAGCGTAATATAACTGAACATGAGTAAAGTGAGCCATTGTGTATTATTTACATAAATATCGTGCAGCTGGTTCAAAATATGACCTTACATTTTCTCTCTAATATTCATTTTGTGAGTGAATATTTTCAAAAAGTTAAAGTGATAAAACGCATTGAAAAACCATGTCATGAAAACTTCCAAGAATAGTGCTGGATTGATTTTAAGTGGATTAATCATGGAATGGAATGAATGGAATGGAATTTGCCAGCTGATAATGTCTTGCCGCCCAAGAAACGAAAGTTTTCATTTGTTTTATCAACATTTCAATTTTTCTCATGAGGTCGGTATAGAATATCTCAAATCTCACATCTCCTCAAGTAATTTCTCCCAATTAATGAAATAAGGTGAATAGTTTTCAATAAACACGTGGTGTCTATTGTAGCGCCAGAAGGGACAACGTTGGAAAGCTCCAACTGCAGACTTGAGAATTCAGACTTTTCAAGATGGCGACGCCTGAAGTACAGGCCACCAGAGCTAAGCTAAATAAATTGAATAGAAAGAACTAATTGACATTATCATGACCGGTAAAGTGCCAGAACATTTGAGTGATAAGTGGAATAACAAGTAGAATAACAAGTAGGAAAAAGTAGACTTATTTGCTGATGCATGTGATAAGGTTGACAGCCAGTGATTTGATAGTGCCTTCAGAAAATTCGAAATGGAGAAACTGGTAAGCGAAAATACGTGAAGTGGTCCATCATATTGAGAAAAGGGCCACTGAACAAGAACAACTAATTGAACTATTGAATAAATCGAAACTAACAAACAATATGGAGAATGCTAACTCTCAGCCAAGACTTGAACCATACATTTCAAAGAAAAATACATAATTCAGTCAAGCTGTGAATAATACTATGAACAAGGATTCTTTCACTCAAAATCAACAGAACCTAGTCGCTCTGCAGACGCCAGATGGTGCGGTATTGAACACATGGGGTACCAACTCATCCATTGAATAAACTTCTATCAACAAAAACAATGGACTGGATAATAAAAACAATGGAATCACTTGACAACAAGTGATCACAGCTGTAAACAAGGCCACAAAAAAGGTGTATGATAGGTACCAATAATCACAGCCTTTCCTAAAAACCGTTCCGAGAATCCAGATATGTTGAGAGGAAATTCAATTAAATTCCTTCAGCTGCGAACTCTGAAAAAAAGGGAAAATTCATAACACAAAATCAGATCAATATTCTCTCCAGCTGGGAACTCCCCAGGGTAGTATTATTGGTCCTTTGATTTTTCAACATCTTAATGACCTCCCTGATCATATCAAAGATGGTGGAACCTTCATGTATGCGGATGACACTACAATAGTAGTCTCCAACATTAACGCTCAAAAAATGAAGTCAAAAGCAGACCAGGTGCTGAATGATTTCTCAAACTATTGCACAAAAAGTATATTGATTGTTATTCAGAGTAAAACTGTAATCATAGAATATCACACAAAAAATAGGTCTCTAACAAACCACGAATTTAAATTAAACGACTTTGTTCTAAAAAACCTCAGTTTCATCTCAGCTCCTAGGCATATGCATTGACTGCAACCTCTCATGGGAAAAACAAATAAATCTCGTTTGCAAGAAAGTAAATAAAAGCTTTTATGTACTTGTCACTCTGAAAAATAATCTAAACATTGACTCAGTCCTTCAAATATATTATACATTTGTATATTCAGCCATCTCTTAGAATATTATAGTGTGGGGTCAGGCAGCTGAAAGCTTGTTGCTCAAAAGCGTATACTCAGATTGATATTTGACATTAAAAACCAAAATTCTTGCAGGGATTATTAAAAAAAAGAATCCCAACTGTCGTATCTATTTACTTATTTAAACTTCTTAGTCGTATTTTCAAGAATAAGTATTTGGTCCCTGGGAACAGCGACACTCACTCCCATAACACTAGTTGTAAAAACGACATCAAACTGAATGAATACATTCGTTCTTCACAAAATCGCCGAATAATGAATGTTGTCGTTTTTATAATAGTCTGCCCGACAATTTGAAAAAGCGGGTTCCCCAGCACTTTTTGAATGTCGCTCAAGACAACTCTTAGTCACACAATGTTTTTATTCACTAGATGAATACAAAACTTATCTATCTGGGCTGTAAATGCTGTAATAAATATCAGTTGTGATGAAATTCATATGTATGTGTATATCGTTCATGTATCAGTTGTGATGAAGTGATGTATGTGTGATGATGAAATGTATGTGTACTCTTTTCATGAATTTTTACTTGGGTTGGTACTTTCGTACCACACTCTCATTACATGTAACGACCTGTCCTATCTGGTTTATACACTAGCATAAGGAACTTGATTAGTTATTGTTGTTCTTAACATTTCTCCAAATGAAACTATCAAATATCATTAAAAAAATTCATGAGCAATTATTCCACTTCACCATTGAAGGTTCAGGTCTTTTAAATAGTAATGATCAAGATGTTAATATTAGTAATTGCTGGAGATTTCAATGTTAATTTCCGTTTAGAAGTATCCAAACCATTAACAAATATGTTCTGAAGATTTTATCATGAATTTGACATGAATTTTAATAAGGGCTTCTGTTTGTTAAATGACATATTTGTAGAGAAAACTTAATAGGTTGGCATCAGGCAAACAACTCCGAGAATCTGAAAACGATGGTGAGAAAAAAATGAATATAGCAAACCTCGTTACCAATCAATTGGTTGAGAATTGAAAACTGAAGGTGTGATTTGTTGCCCTCTCGCTCATTTAAGAGGATGCATACTTCTCCACTTATAAGGGATTTAGGTAAAAGTATGGGGTCATTGTACCTGTGCCATGTTCTTGCCTAAGGGTGCCTACAGTAAGCCGTGTAGCCTATTATAGGTAGTTCCACTATGGTTGGATACAGTATACAAGTTGTAGCGACACGGAGCTAAATTATCTACTGTGTAATTACTCATATCTAATCCATCGAGAGGAAAGTTAATGGTGACATTTAATTTTCCCCTGAATCTCTCCATGTCGAAAATCGTTTCAAGTCCATAACTAATAGTTTGGGAAATTTATGTAAATGTATACTGTATTGTCAGATTATATTGTTGTGTTTTCAAAGTGGAATAAATGAACATAAATTAATCGAGTAATTTTAATAAACGTACCCAGTTACGTAACAATAAGAATTCCATCAGAAATCGATAAATCGCACGCTCAAGATATTTAGAATATATTCTAGAATCTATCTTTCTAGAATGGTAATCATATTGTGAATAACTTCATGAATGAAAAATACCAATTTAAATAGGTGAATGAATTATTATGATATGGAACGCCCAGGGAAAATAAAAAAAAAGAACACAGAAATGGTAACGCACTGAATTTATATTCTGATCAACATTTCAGTGAACAATATAGAATGTTATCTCTTTGGTAACTGTAGGATAATGTGAAAAAATTCTGTTTGTTTTTCAAACGTTTGAAAAATGTGTGTTGAAGATATTGTTATAACCGAAGAATCTAACGCTCAGACTTGTACGATTTACGTTTCGCTATATATTTCAGAAATAAAATTCGTTTCAATCGAATTATAATTGTGGATAAATTGTTATTCTGTTCTATAACAACAATATCTTTCCCAAAATCTACGGAAAAATCCATTTCGCAATTTTACCCACTGTTCAGAAAAAAAATTGCGCTATTAGCGAGAGAGGAAACTAAATCCGGCCCTCAATATGGAAATTGAACTATACTAATAGAATATTCACTAGGCAGAATGTAGCGTGCAGTATTCACTTTCAACATGTATTGCTCTTCGCTAAGGTATAATCATGATATGGATCCGATATAATTATTGGCAAAATGGAAGATAATATAGGGAATCCGAAATCAAAGGGGACGAATCAGACTTTGCAAAATCCATAATACAAGCTTATACTCAGGCAATATTATCTGTTTTTCTGACAATGATATGACGAATGCGATGATTAACTATGAAGGGGACCTGCAACTCTGCATCAAAACATTAGGAAATGCATTATCTCCCAGGTAATGTGATTTGAAAATACTGCTGTTGTTTTTCTTCCTGTTCTATGTGAGTACCTCCAGTAGACGAATATATTATTATAAAAAAATGTGGACAAAAGTTGATTTCGTGTATATTAGTAGTGTATCTGAGATTGTGTTGGACATTTTTTACATTTTTATGTACAGGGTGTTTCATAAATAAATGCTGATCCTAAAGGGCGATAATCCTTGGATGATTTTAAGAAAAAATCTTCATATGAACATAGGTCCGCCACCGCTTTATTTCTGAGACACAGAATGTTGAAATTTAACGAAAAAATCAGTTCTTCCCCAATATCTCTGAAACCACTCCGGCTTTTTCTTTCAATTTTGGTTCATGCAAAGAACACATAAAAATACCTATTTTCCATGATGAAGAATTCCTAAATTTTCATCAGTGGCGTCCCTGTTAACATGCCTTGCCATATTTTTATAGAAACAATTTTGACACTTCTTTAGCTAGATACGTGATATTATTCACGTTATAAAACCTTGTTTATTGAAAAAACATGGTAAATTTTACAAATACCGAATTAGCAGACATGCATTACTTGCATGGGCTTGCTGACGGGAACGCAAATGAAGCCAGGCGATTGTATCAAGAGCGCTTCCCAAATAGAATGGTTATGTGAAACAGGAAGTTTTGAGCCAAATCATCACTTAAAAGGAGCACATCGGACTGCAAGAACTCCAGCAATTGAGGTAGCTGTTTTAAATTCAGTTGACGAAAATCCTGAAATAAGTACGAGGAAAGTTGGCAATAATTTGAATATCGCCCATATTCTAGTATGGATGATTCTTCATGATTATTTATTATATCCCTATCACATTCAACGGGTTCAGGCTCTACTTCTTCGAGACTTTCTATTAAGAGTGAATTTCTGCCAATAGTTTCTCCAAAAAATAACCAAAAATCCTTTATTTGACAGAAAAATTTTATTCACGGACGAAGCTAGTTTCACTAAAAACATGATCAGAAATTTTCATAATAATCATTTTTGGGCCGAGGAAAATCCGCATGCAATCGTGGAATCTCATCACCAGGAGCAGTTCTCATTAAATGTCTGGGCTGGAAATATTGGAGAATACCTAATTGAACCTTTTTTTACCACGCAGATTAAATGGACATAATTATCGCCGATTTTGCCAATTCTGTTTGGATTAATGTATTTTAGTTTCTGAATCGAAAACCGTCCGGCGGACGAAAAAAAAGGCAGGAGACCATTTTTAGAGGACAATTACATACATTTTCAGAGGACAATTACAAAAATAATATGCGTTTGGAAAAAAAACAGTGGCGTATCATTATTTTGATCAAAAATATGACAGGGACGCCACTGATGGAAATTAAGAAATCCTTTACCTTGGAAAAAATTCATTTTTATGCGAACTTTGCATATACCAGAATTGAAATAAAAAACGGTTTCAGAGATATTGGGAAATAACTGATTTTTATGTTAAATTTCAACATCCTGTATCTCAGAAATAAAGCGGGTGCGGACCTATGTTTATATGAAGAATTTTTCATAAAATCATGCACGGATTATCGACCTTTGAGATCAGCATTCAATTATGAAACACCCTATATAAATCAGAATCTTTATAACTTGTGGAGGTTTCATATTGAATATAACTCAAATTAATCCTTTTTGTGATCTGAGGACGCTGGTCAATTTAGTGGCTTGCCTCCAGGATATGATATCATAATTCAATGTTGATTAAACCGTGATACAAAAAATATTCACAAGTTGGCAAGGGAAACATTCTCAATTGAATATTAATTAGAAAAAAATTTCTGTAAATAGAAAAATCCACGATAAAAATGGAGTTATTCTTGTGAATAACTAACAGAAAACAACTATTTCCATAGCTAAAGCACCGCTGGACATTGAACCACATCTGATAGATATTTTGAAAGGACCCTAACTCAAAAGAAAAATCTGAAAGTAAAAATTTCATTTTCTATTCCAGTCTTAACTGAGAACTCATATAGATGAATGAGATGAAGAAAAATGCTTTCCAAGAAAGAGCACTCACCAGAAATCATTTGTAACATTGAAGCAAGACTGGCATCGCATTCACTAGGTTTTCAATACATTTTTGTCGACGAAAATCTATTCCACGGTCATCAGGAAGACCGTAAGAATTCAGAAACACATTTTCATTGGTCAAAATTCTTAAATTCAAGATGGCGGCTCCAAGATGGCGGACAAGTTTTGTGATTATGGTCCGATTAGATTTTTTGGGTCGGATATTATTAATTTTTTGGCAGAATTTATAAATTCAAGATGGTGGCTCCAAAATGTCGAGGGAGTTTTGTGCTTATGGTCAGATTCTATTCAAAATTTGTATGTGGGGGTTTTCGGAGTCGGAGATTATGAATTTTTTGCGAAAATTCATGAAGTTGAAATGGTGGCTCATGGAATTTTTGTTGGAGAAATAAAAAAATGGTGCCTCAAGATGGCGGACGAGATTTAGGTTTATGATCCGATTCGATTCAAAATTGGTATGTGGGGGTTTTCAGGGTCGAAGATTATGAATTTTCTTTCAAAATTCATGAAATCAAAATGACGGATTCAAGATGGCCGATGATCGCTGTGTTTATGGTCCGATTCGATTCGATGTTGGTATATGGAGATAAAGGACTATATACCTCAGAATTTACTGGAAAAAAGGCTCATAATAACGATGCTTCAACAAAAATGCATAGATTAAGACGTACTCAAGAACTAAAATGCACAAAATAAAATAATTATTAAAAACACTTTTTAAAGACAAGCTTTTATTCAAATGCAATAAAAAAATAAAAATAATTGCTTTGGATGTATGACGTAGGTTATTCAAAAGCTTGTCGTTTTGTATTCAAACTGAAAACTTTGGGCGGCAACCTTATGAATCTATAACTCTCGGAATAACCTACGTCATACATCCAAAGCAATTATTTTTAACATTTTAGTGCATTTGAATAAAAGCTTGTCTTTAAAAAGTTTTTTATTATATATTTTTCAATTAGCCTCACCATCTTTCTGTCATTTCATGTGTTTCTGATTCTCTGGAGACAGACTAGAATAATACCGTATCAATACCAGTTTCAGATATTTCCATATTACTTCTCTAAAAATAATTTCCATCGACTGAGGTACCAGGGCAGGTATCACACTGTCCATTTTTGGAGGATTTCATCTGAAAGGAACCTAATCAAAGGAAATTCTTATTTGGGTTTTGACGTTAGGCCGTTTGTTGCCCCTCATTGAATTATTTTTTGCAAGTAAACCAATGACATTGCCAAATTTTCAGCAAACTCAAACATCAAGTTGGTTGAAAATATTGCTCCACTTTTAACTGCTCTCATTATTATTAATCACATCAATGATATTTCTTATGTTTACTGTTTCACTAATTCAGGTACTGAGACCAACTCAAAAGTTTGAAGTGGTCCACCACTATGCTACCGAGTTTCCATATCATCAAGTATCAATAACTTTACTGTGGAAGAAGCTATTTCTGTATTCCAATGAGAGTAGTCGCTGGTCTCTAGGCAAGTTGCAATATAATTCCTAGGGTGAATATCTGGTTTAATTAGTGGTAATTACTTTACTGTAGTGGTGTCAGCTGACCTGTTCAATGAAGACATGCTATAAGATGCACGTTCATTGGCGGATCGCTCAAATTTTCTTGAGATATACTGCTATGACAAAATTATTATGTCAGGAACATGCCCCAACAATCTGTATCGTCATGTAACGTTTGGATTATAGAACAGTTCAAGTTTATTTGCAATTAATTGCAACTACCGAAAATCTGATTTGTTGCATTGATAACCACTGAAACTAAATTGTGATATAAAGTGATACTGAATAAAAACTTTTTAACTAAAAATTAAACCGACGAAATACGGAACTGAAAAGTAAAAAATTAAATAAACCTTCTTAGTCTCAATAACTAAGCTCCTAAACTGATGTAAGTGACTAATTTTGAGTCGGCGCCAAGCAAACAAGCAAATGAATTAGGTAAGGCGTAAAATGATGATCGAGTTGCGCGGTGACATTCTGATAACTTTTTTGAAGTAATTCAATGATCTTCGTTGATTGTTCGTTTGGCGCCGACTCAAAATTAGTTACTTACATTAGTTTAGGAACTTAGTTATTGAGACTAAGAAGGTTTATTTTATTTTTTACTTTTCAGTTCCGTATTTCATCGGTTTAATTTTTTGTTGAAAAGTTTTTATTTTTAAATTTTTTGTGGCTGAAATCTACTAATTACTACCTACTTGTTTTTTGATTATTTCCAAAATACTTACTTACCCACCTTATGATGATTATCTACTTTTACTATTTGTTGTAATATAAATTATGTTTGTTGCTCTGGTTAGTTTATTCCATTTTTTCTGTATATAATTCCATCCTCTAATAGAATATAATGATTGTGACGGATGTGGAACAAAAATAATGACAGTAGCGATGTGTCATTGTCAACTACATATGTGTCTGCCATAGTTCACAAGTGAAAAATCAATTATTCCCTATTCTTCTACCCGTAAGGGTTGATAATTTCATTCGAAATACAAATATGAGGTATACCCAATCTAGTGAAGAAAGAATCATCCAAATCGAAGAACCCAGTATGAAGTTATGCCTGATAGAATCGGTTAACGGACCAGAATTCAGAGGGTGAGTGATCAATATCCTTCATTTTGCTACCCTTGAAGGTGGATTTCATCTTTTAAATTCAAATGGGACTAACTTAGGAATACACCCTATCTATTGAATGGAAAGTTATTGGAATCGAACGTCCCAGTAAAAAGTTATGCGTGATCATACATAAAAAAAATTATAAAAAAAATATACGCGTCGACCAGAGAACCTCCTCCTTTTTGGTTTCGTCGGTTAAAAAACTTTGAGAAGCAACATTCAACATGGGTATTTCAGCTCAAAGTAGACGCCTAATTTCACCTAGCACTCTGATGAAGTGGACTCGTCATAATTTTTTATTCTCCTTTTTATCCAATTTATCTTCCTGGTGCCTTCATTTTTAACCGACGAAAAAAAAGGAGGAGGTTCCCTTATCAACGCGTATATTTTTCTTATGTATGACCACGCATAACTTTTTACAGAGTAGTCCAATTTTGATGATTTTTCTTCAATGGATTCCTCGAAGTTGGTCCCATTCAGATTTGAAAAAAAAACTCCATTTCTAAGAGTAGGAAAATGGGGGATGATTGTTGGTTCACCCACTGAATATTGTATAGGGTAGTTGGTCCCATTAGAATTAAAAAAAAAATCACCATAGGGGTGGAAAAATAGGGGATGATATATTGATTTCACACCTGTGAACCGATTCTGTTAAAACTAGTTCTAATGACATTACAATGGATTAATCTGATGATGGAGACGGAAGACAGTCGAGGGATCTTCTCAACGGTTCACAGCAGCTACCGCGTGTTTGGGGACATATATACATATATAATTACATGTCCTGAAAAACTGACTCATTGATTGATTGATATACGATCAACGCCCAGATCAAACCGCTGGACCTAAGAGCTAAAATTTTTATAGCTAATTTTTTTGATATTCCATCCCTAAAGGGTGAAAAGGTGGGTGATATTGACAATTTCCGGCGAAGGATGCTCCGCCGCCGCGCACCCCGCTGCCATAATTTTACGCTTAACGTTATTGATTTTCTTGTTTGTCTGTCTGTCGTCGACTCAAAATGAGTTACTTACATCAGTTAAGGAGCTTAGTTATTGAGATTAAAAAGGTTCATTTTATTTGTTGCTTTTCAGTTTCTTGTTTCGACGGTTTAATTTTTTGTTGAGAAGTTTTTATTATGAAAAATTATATTGACAAATTGTTACAAGCAGCATAATAAACAAATACCATCATCACCTTATAGTATGAAGGCTGGCTCAATAATGTTTCATATTTCATTGAACATATGTACAGGGTGCTCTCGAATATATCATTTCGCCAAAAAATCGTCCCATAACATATTTTGTTTATAAAAATATATCGCCCTGAATTTTTATAGTTTTTTCACTTTGTTGTGAATATTATCATATATGAAATACGATGTTGATGAATTGGAAAATATAGCACTTTGTTTTGCCGCAAAGTTGAAAAAATCTTGATTCCGGTGTTGTATGCCATACTACTATTAACCTAAAAAGTGCTACAGTTCGGTGCACACCAATGAATAGATATTTGAAAAAAACATTCTGAAAATAATATGAGTAGTAATCAAGAAGTTGGATGAAATATATTGATAGCACCAGGCAGAACAGAGCAATGCCCACACATAATTTACCGGGCAAATAAATATAATAATAATAATAATATTCTTTATTCAACAACAAATACAAAGGATGATCTCACAAAAAATAAAATGAATGAATGGATAAAATGAATAAAGCTGAAAAGCGATAAGTGCTGTTGCACCTGTGTCGCTGACGATTGTATTGTTATGCCATGAAAGATGAAAAATTATTACATAAGAAGAATAGTGACACACAGGGTTATGCTTATACACCTAATATGGTTATGCTCTGAAAAAATGGTCAATAGAAGTTATTACATAAAAAGGGGTTCGTTAATTTTAATCAAGGAGGTTACTTTGTTTTCATATTTGTTATATTGCAGTTTCAATTGCAAGTTGTTAGGATTTTTTGTCAACTTTTTATGTAGTTTATTTTTTGTATATATGGATTCAAGTTATGCATCAGTGATCCACGGCGCGATTTTTGTATGTTTTTTTCCTATTTGGCGTTTTTCTGTGGATTCCTCAATTGCATTAAATGATGTGAAACGTTTACACTGCGGAGCAGTATAAATTACCAGTTGTATTTAAATTACTAACAGTATAATAATTTTCATTATTCGCGTAGTTTAGAAAATATATCTCAGATAATCTTTCATCTATCTATTTTGTATAACGTAAATATGTCCTGTATTTTGTATTATATCTCTGGAGTAATTCTCTTCATTATATGGTAGACTTATTTAAAAATGATGATGACAAGATATCAATTCATTTGTTCGACGAATATTGGCCATCAGCATTAGTGAGGCGAGTATCAGTGGTTGCCTATCGATGAGTTCTAGGAAACTTGTAGGTGTAACTGACAAAGTGGTACGACTACATGACGTCAAAACAGCTAATCGAGACTATAGGTTTTGTCATTAAATATACTCTGTCCTTCTCCTTCTCAATAGATGGAAAAAGTTATTCGAATATGAAAAGGAAGGTTGAGAGGTTAATTCAAATTACCCACAGAATTTGGATTTCCGGTTCTCGAGTGAGAAAATTAAAATGAAGGAAATTTCCGGAAAGAGGTTCTCTTTTTGCTGTGAAAGTGATGACGAGGCCAACCATGTAGTTTTTGTCTTCTGGTAGTAGTTTTGCGAAAATACAAGTGTAGATTTGAATACAGTTTCCAGTGGTTATGATTTAACACATTACCGTAGTTTTGATGGTAACTATATGAATACGATTACACTTCTCACGAGGTTGGAAATGATTATGGTTCTGCACGAGATTCACACCAAGTATCAATGGAGAATGACACATGCCAATTTCGATAATTAATGGATTCAAAGTGTAAATTTTCCTTTAAATTTGAAACGCCCTTCTTTGAATGAAGGTAAAAAATTCATCAACAGAAATAATTTTACAGTAAACATTTTAATATTTCATTGGTATGAACTCCCATGATTTCTTTAACCTCTAGCAATTTCGATTCTGAGCTCGTTCACTTTGTTATACAGTATGATCAAAAATATTTGAACAAACTTTGATAATCAAGTCTAGAGCTACGAAACCAGGAAGTACAAAAATGTTATATATTGGTCAGGTACAAATCGTATAAATATTATAGGGTTCTTGGTCCTTGGTTCTTGGTTCCTGGTAGCGGTCAATTGATGATGGTACCTACAGGAAAATTAATTCATGGTTCAGGACTATCAGAAGGTCACATATAGACGACTAAGAAAGCTGATGTGTCCTACCAAAGGGCTGATTTGCGGTGTTCCTGTGGACATCCAGACTAGTAGCACTGTCGGTGTATACTTATTACTACCCCAGGATTGTTAAGGTCAGACTGTTCTGGAATATTTTTTGTAACTCGTTTTGAGTTGAAGTGCTGGTACACATTACGTTGTTGGTACAAATTGCGTTGTCGATTTTTAATTCCATTTTCTTGTGTATGGATTCATTCACTGAAATTTGATTCAATTTCATTGTTGATTTTCTTCAAAGGTATAAACATAAGTGATAATGCAACATTGTGTAATATTTCAAAGTTGGGGAATACCCATATTTATGTTCCCTACGGAAGTACAGAGACCTATATTACATAACTATACTTATTGATAAACCTTCTCAGCAATGTGAAATTGTATATATGATTATAGTATCGATACCGTTGTTTTAATAAAGTTGATGTTCACCTATCAACCTTATTTTGAATTCGAGAAAACGCCTGTATCGATACTGAACTTCGAAAAGTAACCCAGTAGAGAAAATATCGACAACCTTTTTCTACTTGAATATCTATATGTGATTTTTATAATGTGGGATACCACATTATTGTGATAATTGGAAATACATTGGATATTATGAGCAACCAGAGTGTGATTTCTGAATGAACCCATCCACAGAGTATTTTTTAAATTGTCTATAATTCATGTATACGTTTTAATCTACAAGTTCTCAGTTGTAGTAGATTATTTTTCTAGTTTTATGTTCAACTGAGTGGTGTCCAAAAATAAGGAAAAGGTAAAAAAATAATAATATTCAACATCACACTATATGAATCTATTAGGGCCAGTTCCCACGCGAGTCTCTTGTTCTGAGTAAATTAGCCGAGGGAAAATAAAGTAACATCTTGTCGCTATATAAATAATGGCCACATAACCCGGTACAAATGTTTCTATGAATATATTAGTCATGACATCTGGATTCTGTTTTATATTCATTAGTCCAAGGAGTGTTTGCTATTTTGTTATTTAGTATATTTATGTTTATTGATTCGATATAATGTTTGCAGTTTCTTTTGTTGAGTTCTTTCGTGTTAAATATTACTAGATAGTAGTTGAGTAGTCTATTATATTCGTTTGTAATACAATTGGTAGTATGTTTTCTATAATGTTATTTTTTGCTTTTATAAATATATGATCTGAGCATGCCTTTTGTCTTGTTGGATATTAGAGGTGTAGCCGAATTCGTTTAGAAGGTTTGTGTATTCAATTGTATTGTGATCGAATTCCAAGATATCGATATTTAGATCTCCAATGAAAATGTATAATTCTTCTGAATTTTTGTCATGATTGTTGAGTCAGTTTTGTTGTAGATTTGTAATAAATTATTTTGGATTTGTATCGGGAGTTCTGTATAGCGCAGGAATTATGGCACGACAATCTTTATTCAGGTGTTCTTTCATCGTTAATATATTTATATTATTATATAGTTGTATGATTTTGTATGAAAAGCTATAAATGTTTTTTATATATATTACAACAACGTCGTTTTGGCAGTAATTCATCATTGTCCATCATGGCTGGCACAACATTGTCACAGTGCTCCCTAAATATAAATTATAAGTGCTGTAAAACCAAACCATTTATTCATTATGTGTGCATCCGATGTTCAAGTGTATTTCATAAAAGCTGCTTACTGACTCATTTCAAGAAAAAGGTTACTTCATTGGAAGATAACAAAATCATCTGTTGTAATAAAGATAAGTCTAACGAACTAGAAGAACAGGCGAGTATATTAGAAAAAACAATTAGTGACCTGGAAGATTAAGGTGAAATGAAAAACAGGCATATTGAAAAGCTGGAGAAAGAAAAATAATTTTACATTCAACAAGCAGTAGAAATCAAATCTGAAATGAATACACTATTGGAATCCCATCAAAAAACAATCAGTGGAAGATAAAATTGAGGAACTACAAAAAAAGGTACGTGAAAAAGTAAAGCAAACAAAAACTACTGATACTGATCCTCAAACAAACCTTCAAGTGAGTCATAAATCCACAATTACAATTGCACAGACCAGGGAACAAGCCAGTGGCGGAGATGTTTCTATGGAAATGCAAACAAGTATTGTTGACAAAGAAAAGAAAAAATTATATTACACACCAATGGAAAGGAGTGAAAATAAAAATCATGTGACAGTACATAATAATGATACTGAAATGAAATATAAAAATAAAATAACGTTTGCCTCAAATTACCATGAACAAAATTTAATTTTGGGACTCAAGAACCAAAAACACTTTTCTGTAGAATCATTTCTAAAAACTAATGCAGGAGTAGATGTCATTTTCAAAACTGCAATAGCGAGTACGAAAAACTTCACGAAAAATGACATATTAATTATCTGGCTAAAGGAAACAAATATTGAAAAGCTGAAAATGTTTGTTGATATCGCAAAAAATATAAATATCCTCATGATAACTCAACCATATGTCCATAACAAAATAGTAATAAATCAACTTATGAAACGAATTTATACCTGACTACATGACTACAGATCGACGATGAAATTGTTGAATGCAATAGTCACCTGACATTGACAAATTTTTACAGAAATAGTAATGTTCTGAACAAAACCGGAATACACTTTCTAAGTAAATTGCTCATTAAATATATAATTGATCAATTCACCAAATTGGATTAAAAAAAAGTTTGTGGTTCACAAGACCTTACTAAAACAACTAATCAGCACCAAACAGTACTCAGCCCGAACAACCAGAACAAAGAACCCAATCAAAACTCGAACGAACGAAGAATCTCTTCTGATAGCGTGATGAACAACACTGGCACCATTTCTGGTGTATCTTCCAGTAATGAAACAGAAATTAGTAAGAACAATAGCAATTTTTATAACCACGACTTTCCAAGATATCTCTGATGAACTAAATAAACCTAATTGTGATAAGTTCTGTATTAACCCAAAAAGTACTGAACAACATGTATATACTAGAAATAATAAATTTGTAGTCTGCCATCAAAACATTCAGTGTCTGGGCAACAAGATTGTTCAGTTAGATGTGATAACAGAATGTGAATTACTTTGTGACTTACTATTTTTTTCTGAACACTGACAGAATAGTGAGCAGCTGGTTGTGACGAAGCTGAAAAAGTTCAGTTTATGTACTGGTTTCTGTAGAAGTGAAACCAAAAACGGCGGTGTAGCAATTTTTAAAAATGATGCAACTAGTTTGGAATTTGCTGTCCTAAACCTAAAAAACGTATGTCTTGAGGGTGTACTTGAATGCTGCGGCATCAGGTCAAAACAAAATAAAACAACCTTTGTCTGTATGTATAGACCACCAATGGGGGATTCTAAGCTGTTCTTAGACCTACTTGAAGGGTTATTGACACTAATTTGCAGGGATAATGAGGAAGTAATTATAGGAGGGGATTTTAATATTAATTTTCTAAAAGGTGGCGCAAATGTGAACCAGCTAGAGGATTTATTATCCGCGTACAACATAATGTGTACAATATATGAACCAACCCGAGTGACAGCCTCCTCGAGCACTTGCATTGATAATTTTCCTATAACCAAAATGGCAGATTACAAGGTGAAGATCAAGGATTTTCATTTATCTGATCACTATGGACAAATAATTAAATTCACCATAAAAAATACCACCAAAAACTCCCCTGTGCCAATTTCTTCCTATTTAAGCTTCTCAGAGAAAAATATCTCAGATTCCAAAATATTACTGGGAAATGAGAACTGGCGAATGTGTACAAGGAAACATGTCCAAATGAAGCATATAATAGATTTCACGAAATCCTTCAATATTATATTGATGTATCTTTTCCACTTAAACAGACAAAACAAATAAAGAAAGTCAACTCTAACCCCCTTACCCCAGAACTCTATAACCTCAAGAATATGGTCTCTCCATACTCAGAATGCGCAAGAGTAAACGAAAATTTCAAGGACATATGTCGCCAAGTAACTATAACATACAGGGAGAAACTAAAGCAGAATAATCAAAGATGCATTGAGCATAAGATTGATAGTTCTCACAATGAACCAAAAACCATGTGGCAAACTATAAATAATATCCAGAAAAAAAAACTATAAACCCAAAGATATTTCCACTCTTGATGGAGAACACAAGGTGTCATGTGTTGACATGGCTAACAATTTTAATGCACATTTCACGAAAGCTGAAAAACAAAGAGAATATGATCTCAATTTTATGGAAAATATAGTCGCACTTTGCCCAAACTCCATCTTTTTCCATCCAATCAAGGAATATGAGTTTTTTGAATTAATAAATATATTAAAAATTCTAATGCCAGCGGATATGATCAGGTCCCAAACAATCTTCTTAAAAAATGCATGGAAGTATTAGTCTACCCCCTGACCTATCTGATAAATCTTTCCATGAAACAAGGAGTGTTCCCTGAAAAATTAAAATTTGCAATCGTTACCCCAATCTACTGAAAAGGAGACTCAAATAGCTATGAGAACTATAGAGGAGTAAGTCTTCTCTCTAGTATATCCACGTTGTACGAAATGAATATTAAAAACCAGTTACCAGCATTTCTCCTCAAAAATGAACTTCTCTCGTCAAACCAACATGGTTTCATGCAAGATAAAAGCACGGAAACAGCTTTGTATGATTTCATTGAGCACGTAGCTTGGATAACAAACTACAAGTTTGTGGTTTGTTTGTCGATTTTTCTAGGGCATTCGACTGCGTTGATCACTATTCACTGATCCAGAAAATGCATCGCTAGGGGGTCCGTGGAGTTGCCCAAGATTGAATGAGGTCCTATCTAGAGAACAGGTCACAAAGAGTGATAATCCAAGGTGTTCACAGTCAGTCCTTGGCCTGCAAACAAGGAGTTCCACAGGGATCCATATTCGGACCACTGCTTTTTTTTATTTGTGCGAACGATACAAATGTTCTTGTCACTGATCATGATACATTAGCACTTGCAGAAACAAAAGAACCCATATACGAGAGAATAATTGAATGGGCTGATGAAAATCATCTAGCACTGAATATAAGCAAAACAGTATTAGTAAAATTCTCAATGCAAAACACCACTGAAACTCTCAAAATATATGAAGATAGCCAACTAGAGGTGACATCCAACCCAGAAACAAAAATGCTAGGTCTAATTCTAGATCATAAGCTCACTTGGAGTCCTCATATAGATTCATTATGTGATAAACTACGAAAGAACTGTTATGCACTGAGATTTATGTCGAATCATTGTGGAATAGAGGTTCTGCTGAATCTGTATTATGCAACTATTGGCTGTCACTTGCGCTATGGAATCTTGAATTGGGGTATGAACTCGTCTGCTGAAAGAGTATTCGTTTTGCAAAAGCGCGCGGTCAGAATTATTGCTAATTTAGGATGACGACAGACATGCAGAAACTCATTCAGAGAGCTGGAAATACTCACAGTTGCTGGTCTGTATATATATGAGATGTGTCTCTACGTTTATAAGAATGGAGAAAAATCTATGGCAAACCAACAAAACCATCCATATGCAACTAGAGCTAGAGGTTTGCTGATACCGAACCCCCACCGAACCTCTCTCTATCAGAAGAGTCACCTCTACCTCGGACCCAAACTATATAACAAACTAGATATTTCTATTAAGGACTCAATAAATATCTCCATATCCAAAAGACAATTAAAAAAATATCTCATAGAAAGAAATTGCTACACGTTGACGAGTTTCAATAACTTCTCTCGAAAAATAATTGTTAATTACCTTTATATGTCCTGATTATTATCTGTCAAGTTTTGTTGTTTTATATCAATTTTTTATGTATACACAGACGTTTTCCTCGTTATTGTATGTAAAGGCTTCTTGTAATGCTTTCATACTTTTTAACAAGTGAAATAAATATTATTATTATTATATTATTATTATTATTATTATTATCTACCATCATTATAACCCAATTCATGTCCATTAATTTTATGCAAGCTAGTGTCTGATATCTGCCAGGTTTCAGTTAAAATGATCAGATCGATATCGGAGTTCAGAATAGCTTGAATTCGTCTAGATTTTTATTTATGCTACGTATCTTGTTGTGTATTACTTTGAAGATGGAGTTACATTTATTCACATCCAAGATTTGAGAGCACACTCCTGTGGTTTCTAATGTGTATATTTCTATTTTTCCAGTGATAATGTCACGAATGTATTGATCCATATTCCTTGAAGTTACCCAATACGAGAAGCACTTTCCTGGGTTCTATGGTGTATACTGTACAAATGATAAAGTTGTGTGAAATTGTCTGAAACTAGTGAAGTAAGAACATTCAAGAGCACCAAGCTGTGAATGGAACTAATGAATGAATACTTGGTGCTTTTTTGTGGGGTTTTTCAATACCTCAGAGCGGGTTTCAATTTTAGGTTTATCCTCTGAGTCTTTTTCCTCCCGAGTTTTTTTCAATGTTTTGGTGGGTGTGGAAACTGGGGCAATAGTGAACTCAGTTGTTGCATGACATTGTGAGGATATTCCTGGTTATTCACTGTGTTCACTACTGAGGTGAAATAAACTATTATTGTGGACTGTATATTGAACTATTTTTATTTTCAACGAAAATTGACATGAAATCTTATATTAATAATCTCTGACAGCAATGTCATTCTAATCAACAAAAAAAACATAATTAAAAACAAATCGATAATAATATCCCCGCAACACTCTTCCTACAGTCAGTTTGGCCTGCTTCGTGTTTTCATCAGAATGTATATAGGGCCGGACAAATAGCATACAATATTTAACAAACTGATTATGGTGAATGTGGGAAAATAAAAATATAATCAAACTATGAATTCAAATATATCATGACTCGCTATTTTGAAGGCATCTGGGTTTCTTCGGAACATCGTGACCATGTTTGCAGATATATAATATATAATACCAATGTTATATAACGTAAAAAACCAGATTGTCCCTGTCACTATGGTTACAATAGCGTTCGTAATCTTTATGACCGCCTCATTTGAGCTATATGAGGGTAACAGAAATAGTCTTGTTACTTGAAACTGGTTAAACTCAAATTATACAGTGCGGCTTTTCATAGGGGGGCTATTAACTTTTGAAAGGTTCACATTAAAACAATGGGACGAAAACCGTTCTGACTGATGTCACCGATACTACTTTTTGAAATGAGAAACTGTGGTTTTTCGAACTGATCAACTTGAAAATTTCAAGTAACTGTAGCATTTAAATCGTCACAAAAATAAATTTCGAATTTATTTCAAATCACCTTTTCATCAAAATAATCTAGCTATTCCACTCTGTATAAATATTTCAATAGACTTAATGCAAATATTCGAATTTTCTGCTGCCCCGTAAGGTGCTGCCAACGGTGCGAAGATCTGAAATATATTGCCCGAAAGATCATTTCTTCTCGAACATTCGAAGTGTCGAAGCACTTCTTACTTTGAGGCCCCCTTCCACCAACGGTAAGAGAACATAAATCTCATTTCATTGAATTACCGAAACAGAATTTTTATTTTATTTTCTGGCCTCCCAATCTCACTCTAAATCATTTGTTTTGTTACACGTGGTTTTCACCAATTGATGGTGTCATGTACAAATAGTCCCAAGAGTGTATGTGTATCGAATAAATAAAAACCCTATGACATGAAAGTACCCCGAGACAAAGATTTGAAAACCTATATTTTTGGCTGGTAGCTTTCATTCACGAACTTGGATGGAAATTCAAACTTCTCCCGAAGGAAAACAGATATCAATAATATATTATATTCATATGTTATAACCCAATTTGGTTGAATATTTTACTGCCAACAGGCATTTGTTCAGAACGAACTATTTATTCAATGAGTCTTCGAACTGTGAGGCAACAGAATACGTATAGAATTGCTGATAATTTTGTTATAGCTCATATCGATGAGTGAACCTCTCTGCTTCGTTTTTTTCAATATATGTAAAGTGTGTGTCCAGAAATCTCTTGTTTTATTCCTTTCATTATTTCAAGAATGTATTTCTCATAGTTGAAGTTATCAGTTGATAAACTATTTCTCTCTTATTTAAAAAAACTGATTGGCGCCCAAAGGTATGATTATCTCTATACTCAATCAACCCACGACTTTGAGCTTCTAGAAAAACTGAACGACCGTTCGCGAAGGTGTATATTCAATAAGTAAGAGTTACATAGCATGGGGAGGTCAAGTGGCACATCATTGGAAAGATAATGCAATACTTCAACCATCCTATTTTTTTTAGAATTTGACTTTTAATTTTTTCACAGTATGTATTTGAATTGTCTGGATCTGAATGATACCCTCACCTCGATAACTTTCGAACGATTTGATGTGATATAATGGGAAAGGAAATATTATGAATGATATTGCCGATCCTACTTTTTGAGAGAATATACATAACAAATACTCGACAGAGGGCGCTGGGAGCACATCATCTTGAAAATTTTGAAAGGCATAGAGGTCGAGTTGCACATCGTTGAGAAGGTAATTCAATTTCACTTTCAACAAAATATACAAAGATGGAAAGGGCGGAGTTCAGAGTACGTTCCCCTCTCCCGTTTCTGAAAGGAGGAAGCGTTTTCTGGTCTTCTACTCAATTGCGATGAGTAACACGAAAAACGGTCAATAGAGGAAGATTTATGACTTAAATAATTTTTCATTTTCGAATTCATTTTGAAGCTAAATTAGGTAGAGATTTCATTTATTTTCAATGACCATAAAAATCTTATATAATAGTTTTGTTTTTTGTTATACTTGACATTTCAAATGCAAATTGTGAAAAAACATATCAACAAAAACTAGATTGTTGAAAGGACAACTGAATTATCTTTCCAACGATGTGCCATTCAACCCCCAATGGTATTTGAAATTTTCAAGTTGATACGCCCCCCCCCCCGCGCCATCTATAGAGCAATCACAATGTCTTTTATTTCGAAAAGTAGAACTGGTGATATCATTAGAAACGGTTCTGTCCCATTGTTCTACGTCGATCCGATCGAAAGATAACAGGGAGGAGGACTATAAAAAGCCGCACTGTATAAGATAGTTTATGGATTATTTACGGTAACTATTATATACATTAATTTGTTAGAAAATATGAATTCATAAAATCAGATATGGAATGATCTGCGACTCGAAGATAAACTTTGGTCACAATCTTTCATCGTTCAAGATAACCTCTTGGGGGTATTCATGTTGAAAAGGGAAACATTCTCAATTGAATATTGAAATTTTTATGTGAATTGATAAATCCCCGATGACAATGAAGTAATTTTTTGCAAATATCTAACAGAAAATAACTACTTCCCTGGCTGGATCCACGTTGGACATTGAACTACATCTGATAGATATTTTGAAAGGACATTAACTCAAAAGACAAAATCTGCATTTTTATTCAGATGCAGGTGCAGGTGCTCTTTATTATAAAACATAAACTAAAAAATGAACATACATGTGGCCCAGATGAAATTTCAGGGTTCATAATTGAAAAAATTGCAAATACGATTATAAAACCTTTAACTTACCTCATTAATTTATCATTTCAAACAGGAATATTTCCATCCAGAATGAAAGCCGCGCTTGTTTCGCCCATTTTGAAATAAGGAAATCCACAAAATTTGGAAAATTACCGTTCAATCACTATTACACCCATCATTTCGAAAATTTTTGAATATGCGATATTAGAACAACTACTGAATTTCATGGAAAAAAATAAGGCAATTGCTGAAAACCAGCACGATTTCCGTACTGAACATTCTACTATAACAGCTATTCACAGTTTTTACGAAAAAAATTATTTTACTCTCCCTGGAAGAAGACGAGGGCGCGGTTGGTGTATTCTGTGATCTCAGCCGTGCCTTCGATTGTGTTCAACATGACATTTTATTGGATAAATTATTCAGATACGGGATCCGGGGCAAACTTCATGAATGGTTTTCGTCATATCTCAAAGGACGTCTTCAGAAAATCAAGATAAATCACTTGGCGAACAATGAAAAATTGGTATTTACTTCTAGTGAACTTCCGATAGGAATATGAGTTCCTCAGGGCTCAGTATTGGGCCCTATTTTGTTTACACTTTACATCAATGAATTACCACTAATCCTCCCGAATGCATTTACCTTTGTATGCAGATGATTCCACGTTATTATTCACAGGCAAATCTGAGGTACAAATTCAAAACAACATTAACACTACTTTTCAGTCACTTCGTAAGTGGTTATACGATAATTCTCTATTTTTGAATGGTACTGAAACAAATCATATAAATTTTCCCACCAGACAGAATAAAAATAACCCAGCAGTAGAAATAACTATAGATGATCAAATTATAGACAAGGTGGAATGCTCTACTTTTCTAGGTATTGGACTTGATCAAAATGTATCCTTCAATACTCACTGTGAAATTTTAGCCAATACACTGAGTATTAAATGTTTTCAACTGAGATCTCTCAAATCTATAATTGACATACAGGGACTCCTGCTCTTCTATTTCGGGAAAATCCAATCCAGATTAACATATGGAATAACCATCTGGGGTAGTTCTTCTGCAGTTAATGAGGTTTTTCTGGTGCAAAAGAGGATAATGCGATGTCTTACTAATGTTCCCAATGGTACCTCATGCAGGGATCTATTCAAACAATCTAAAATCATTCCTCTCTATGGCCTACATATATTGGAACTTTTAACATATATACACAAGCAACGCAAAACTTTGCTTAAGAATAACTCACTACATGATCATCATACAAGATCAAAAAATAATTTCCATCTGCCCAATGTTCGTTTAACAGTATCTCAGAAATCTGCAGATATACTGGGACTAAGATTATATAACGTTCTTCCTGAAGAACTAAAATTGATAGAAAGAGTGCACACATTCGAAAAAGGGATAAAAAGACTTCTCCTCGCCCTCTGCCCTATTACATGAATACATTTTTTGATAGTTTTAGATAAAATGTTTTGTTTGCCTATATTTTATATCTTATCTTATACACTTTATTTTATATCTTATCTTATACACTTCATGTAAACCTTGTTTGTATCTGACTTGTCCGATAGCCTCACAGCTCTATGGATTAAATAAAAATTAAATTGAATTGAATTGAACCTCATATAGATGAATGAGGCAAAGAAGATTTCTTTCGAAAAAGGGGTACTCACTAGAAACCATTTGTGCAAGAGGGGGATCGTATTCACTAGGTCTCCAATACATTTTTTTCGACGAAAACCTATTTCACGCTTGCACGATCATCAGGAAGACCGGACGAAGCAGTTTGTTTGCAAAGATGGAAAAATGTCAAAAACATTTTTTCCGAAGTGACCCCTTGAAATCAGTGTTTTTTCTACATTCATAACCAATTCTTCCAGTCTTCCTGATAATCGTGGAAGCTCAATATCTTACTTTGGGGAAGAGAACACAACCGAACTCAATTTGGCTAACAACGCTACCAAATTGAAGAAAAACAGGCGTCGCTTCGATGGCGTCGTGATTTGTTCCGGTATATGAAAAATGAAAACGTCAGTTTCTTACATAAAACAGGGGAACACAACCTTAACCAAGTTGGGTAACAATACTATCCGAATTGATGGAAAACCAATCAACCTCACGAAATAACGCATTGGTCTGCTGATTGAACCGATTAGTGTATTCAAATCGGCCGTAAGAACAATCGATGCATACTCAATTTGGTTTATATATTCGAAAAAGTCTGTTCACAATGACATTTTGAAATTTTGGAAAAGTTATCTTCATCACCCTGTATAATCTAGAATGTTAAATTTAGAGCGGTGGTGCAGCGGAGACATTTGATCAGCATCACGAGTTCTGCAATATATAAAAAAATTGGAGCAAATTCACCGAAAGCCCATTTCCCATTGATGCGGTGCGAGGTCCTTTGTTTATGAATTTATAAATAAATGTTTCACAATTTTTTTTTCGAATGTTATTTTTATGCCTTTGTTCGATGCGGAAACAACAATAGCAAACATTTGGAATTTTTTATTTTATTTTCAGTTTTTAATTTTTTGTTAACTTTAAAAAATTACAATAAACAGAATCAAAAACTTTTAAGAAAATTTGTGATGTGATCTTGTTGAGTATATATATATATATAAAAGAAGGGCTTCAAGAAGCAAATTTTTTTTAGAGCTTTTATTTGAACATTTATGCCTTTTTTTATAAAAACCAAGGTACGAAAAATAAGGACTAATTAATAAATGCCCAACTTGTTGAAAAATCAACTTATATCTGTTTCTCCAACGGAACCTTGTTTTTTCAAGTGTTAAAATACAACTTAATTTATTCAAATTTTTAAATTGATATTCAATACTGTCAAGTATGAAAAATATTACCCGATAGAAATTCAGAATTAATTAACCAGATCTGAAAATAAAATTTGAACATAATTCCATAGTTTATTTATTTATGAGTAATTCATCATTCAATATCACATTTATTGAAATACAGTATTTCCTGCATATTTAAAGTTCATCACCGTTCATTATCGGATTTCAATTCAATTCCTGAGTACTGAATGGCAAGAACACTGATTCTGCAATAGGCAGCGCAATAAATCATGACTCAACGATATTTTTAATATAAATTGAAATGATTGTTTTTGGCTCGGCTCTTTTTATTGTGCCTGTTTATGCTGCCAGTCCATGATGACACATCTCCTTCCCTGGGTCTTTATTATAATGAAAGTATTACTTTTATTTACTTCTGTTGGTCATTGTTCACTTCACTATTTTGATATTCACCATCATGTTATTTTTTGCTCTTCTATAATTTTTGATAAACCATAATAGTTTTCACTTTACTTTTTCATTTCACTTCACCAGGGTGGTCACAATCACAGAAGTAAAAATGTTTCAACCTCTCGCAAGCCGAGCAAGATAATTAGTGGGCACCCTAAACAGTTAGGGGGCCAGGGTTTCATAAGGTCTCCCAAAGTAGGGCGTGACAATAATATGAAAAACATATTTTATGTGTTGTACTCTCTTCAGAGTCGGCGCGCGCATGCCGTAGCGGTCGCATTTTTTTGTTTTCTGCTAGTTAATAACAAATGCAATTTTTCTCAGAATTGCATCCCAAATCGAATGAGCTATTGCTTACATTTTTTGGAAACTTGAAACTATTTTTCGCAGGAAACCTACTTCTCGACTGAACTATATATCTTTTTCTGTCAATGTATTCGTACTCAGCGGTCTCAAAAATCCCTTAGTTTTTCGAAAACCGGATTAATATTATATTTTCCTAATGTTATAACTAACCTCAAGAGAAATATCGAAATCGTAGGTGTTTTGGTGGGTTTAAAAATTTAAATTACATACTATCCATTTCAATGATGGCAATGTAGGAGTTATTGTAAAATACCTTGAAGTGCTTAGTACCAATTGTATAGTTATTGTGACAATATTGAAATCATCTCTTTCAGAGGGTAATTATATATTCCCTGTCAGAGAGAGAAAGAGAAAAAAAAAAGAGAGATGGAGAGAGAAAGTGCTGACCATTTCTGAGAGAGTCCTCAACGAATTGTGAGCAGTTTCAACTCTATTCTATATTCTGAACATTATTTTATCGTGAAAACATGTCAATAATCAATGTTATTCCTAGAAAAGTGGGAGAGGTTCACCAATACCTACTGAAAATAATGTCAACATACCATTAATCTATATCTCTATGATCACCTCAATTTGATAAAGCCTTTATTCAGCCCGATATGTTCTGTTTGTGAATGGCCAACTCCAGTAATGACAAGCCATCAGCGTTGTTCGACGCCCTCACATGGAAGTGATCAATAAAAATGTTTACACAATTTTATTATTCCAGTTTGCGTTCGGACAGTTTCAGCGTTAGATAACATCTGGTAAACAAGTCAGTACGTATAGGTTACGGCATAGATAACAAAGAAGGTGATCACATTGTGCTACACATTGGACTTTTGCAATTTAGAGTACCTACTATTCACCATGGATACTGGTGCAGTATAATTGGAAGTGGCTTTGGCGGATTGCACTATTTATGGACAATCACACTGATCGATAAAAAAACTATGGAAATTTTTGAAATTCAAAATTACCCCGACAAGCAATATGAATCAAGTCTTGAACAATGCATGTTCTGTACTACAGCAGAGTAGGAAACCATCACCCTTAATAAAAATATTGCGAACAAAAATATACACTGGTATGAAATAAATTCATTTTTAGCGTTATTATGTATTTGATCAAGAAACCTAAAACAGGTAGACTTCTATAGTCAATTTGACAATTTACAGTATGAAAATATAACCCCTTTCTTGCACCCCCTCTGAATTGAGCATCCCCTCAAAAAATTCAAATGAGAAGGGGGGGGCGTGTGGCATTTTGTTCGAAAGGGATATTTATTCTCTGTTCAGCAATATTAAGTTTCAAATTTGGTGCAATCATAACTGATATTTTTTTTTATGATTTTTTTTTATACTTTACGTAGAATGAAGTAAATAATGTCACATAATGTTCAGGAAGTATTTTTCAATTTATTTTACAATCAAATTAAATGTTCAAAATGACCACCATTCACTTCTTGACAATAAGCAACTCGATCTTGGAATTCTCGTACAACATTTTGTAGAACCTCAGGGGTTATGTTGTTAATATCTTCCGTTATCCTAAATTTTAAATCTGCAATATTGTCTGGTCTATTGAAATATACTTTTTTAAATAACCCTATAGGAAGTAATCGAGAGGAGTTAAATCGGGAAAAACTTCGTTCAAATAATTTCTAACAATACGTTTGTAATGTGATGGAGCGCCGTTTTGTTGATACCAAATTGATCTAACTATTGCATTTGGATCATTAACACCAGGAAAAAGTATTTTCAGTATAGGATGTAAAAAGTTCATCAAAAAATCTAGATAAACCTCACCATTAACTGTGCCTTCAAAAAAATAAAGGCCAATAATTTTGTTGTTAATGATACCAGCCCAAACGTTCACTTTTTTAGGATATTGTGTGTGAGCCTCACACATCCAATGAGGATTTTCTCTGCTTCAATATCTACAGATTTGTCTATTAACCGTTCCATTTAAATGAAAAGTAGCTTCATCAGAAAAAACAATTTTGTTTCTGAACTGCAAATCTGCTTCCATTCTGTCCATCATCAGTTCACAGAATTGTTGCCCCATATCAGGCTCATCCTCTCTTAACTCCTGAACCAATTGAACTTCATAAGGATGGTATTTT
>JAFIRS010004025.1:0-103551 GCA_018342105.1 Gonioctena quinquepunctata | reverse complement strand
GAATTCCCCCAAATTTGCCTTTTGTTAGATGAAATTCTTTCGTTTTTCTCATCCCGCTCCGTCTATTCCCAATGTTTTCCACTCCCCCTGATTACTTTGGAGACAAACTCTACGATTTGTCAGACCCCAAATATTTTGCGTCATTAAAATGGGGCGGTAATAATGCGGTGAACGACTACGCTCAATTGGTGTGCTTGGGGGAAAAGTCAAACACTTTTTTCCAATGCGGTAAAAAAAAAATTACTGAAGTCCATACAGTCAGACGAATAATTAAAACCCGTTCCAAAAATGGGTTGAACGAATTGCCTTGATCCGCAAAATGCTCAACGTGAAATATGGTCGGTTAAGACGAGAAACCGGTGTTAAACGCTATGTCATCGTGTTTCCAAACTGATGTAGAGAAAACTTTTCCCCACCTAAAATTTTCAACATGTCAACATTCAAAATATACGTTTGTCTTTGAACGGTGAATATTGGCCCAACGAACGTCTACACTTGAATTTCGCTAAAAATTTGAAATAGTTTTGGAAGTTGAAAACGCTTATGCAGCTCTATATATATATATATATATATATATATATATATATATATATATATATATATATTCAACATAGGTGTCCTTTGATGAAACATCCAGAATAATCAGAATTGCAGAAAAATCGCGTTTTTTATGATAGTACCATCTTACGCAATTTCGACACGCATCGGAGCAGATTGGCCATAAGTTCGACGAGATTTGAGTCAATATTTGACAGTGTTTCTATATTTGACAAAAGACATGTACCTGATTCAGACATTTCATTTGTTGGATATTCATCTGAAGATTCAACAATGTGAAGAACGAATAGTGTGATATAACATATCAAGAACTAAGCTCTATTATTCCGCTGAAAATAAAACATCAATATTTAGTCTATTCATGAGAACGAATATGAATTTAGTAAAAAATGGTAATTATTCAACCTAGGTATCAACTTAAAAAATGAAGAATTTTAGAATTGGGATTTCCAGCTTCAAGCAATGTTCTTGTTGAGTTCTTTAACTTCAAAAACGTTTCTTCTATCAACTTGCTCCGGTGGACCAATTCTTTTTACAATTTCTTCGAAACTGTACCAGATTTCGTCATCTTTTGGCCATTTCCAGTGATTGGGTCCACTCTTGCACATTGTCTTCACTTTTAAGCCGTTGTGTTTGATTTCCCTGTAATAATTCAAATTCAAATTCCATTGTTCTGTGAGCTTCTCCTGACTGTTTTTTTTTTCTTGCCCTTTCTCTGTCAACTGATAACCCAATTCATTATTTTCTGATTCCACAAATATATCTTCAGTTATATTATACAGTTCTAGAGATCTATTTTTAGTCATATCAATATTATGAAGCAACATGTTCTCCCACCCTTCTTCTAAATGTAATCCTTTTTCTATCTCGATAACAACATTTCCTACAACTTCTGATATTTTATTTTGTGTTTCATTTTCTATGACTACATTAGTCTTCTCATTGCCAAATTCCAATCCTGACATTTTGAAAATTTTGTACCATGTGTAATGAAGTAGCTTATTTTCAAGATCTTCGGACCACTCGATGCCCTTTTGTGCATAAAATTTACGAACAATGTCTGGTTCCATTGCATTTTCAAAAAATCGCGAATGAGCTACAATGGTCTCGTCAACCGTGTTTAGATCACTTTCTTGTTGGATTCATTGGCTTCCTAATGAAATCTTACCAAAATCAACATTCATCACATCAAATGGATGGAGTCCACAAGTTCTGAAAGCATTGCAGAATATACTTTCTATGTTATGTAATTCATTCAGTGCGTCTTTTAGAACTGGTACAAAATTTTCTCCATTCAAAGTTTTCTGACTCTCCTCAGTTCTGAACTTTCTTCCAGTTATTTTTTTAAGACCCAAATAGCCCCAAATCTAGAGGTTGGAGAATATGGGTTGAGTTTGGCAATGAACTGATCAGAATAATCCCTTTTTCTCGGCAAAAATCACTGAGTGGTGATGTTACGTGAGACTTATGGCCATCAACGTAAAGCAGAATTGGAAATTCAATCTGTTCACGGATTAACCAGGGATGAAATATATTAGTGATGTACTCAAAAAATGTTTCGGCGGTCATCCATCCGCTTTCGGACTTTCCGATTCCCCAGCCACTTGGTACTTTCATTACAATATGTTTGGGAATACGTTCGTAAAGATACATTATCATAGGAGGTGCCAATTTTCCTGCTGCAATTCCTGAAATATTGACATGTTAACAAAATTTGTAAAATATTATCCGATTGCTTGGGCTCACCTGTTATGAGAACAGTAAGACATTCCTTGTCATTACCAGATCGATCATAAACTGTCTTAGACCCTTTTGGTGCCAAAACGTAGCTGCCCTTGGGAGAAAGAAAAAACACTGACTCGTCAGAGTTAAATATACTTCCTGGCTCAGTAATATCAATGCCCTAATCATGAAAATATTCCTGAATTTCTTGAAACCAACTTTTAATTTTGGTTTCAGTCACGGCAGCTCGAGATGCACACAGATTTTGACTTATGCGTTGGCTGATTTCAGGATGCCTTTTCAGGAACCCCTCATACCATCGACGTCCTGGTCGGCCCTCATAGAAATTATTGTCCCGTTTCAATTTATCAACCAAAATAGCTACACTCTCGATAAGCTGAGTCTTGGTTATCGGAAAGCCCATCCTTGCCATATTAATGATCCATTTGGATAAAAGATCTTCTTCATTTTTTGTAAGTATAGTGCAAACACCACTTTTGCACTCTACTGGGTACTTTCCTGATTTTTTTCCTGTAAGAGTTGTTCTGGGAACACCATATTGTTTGGCGGCTGTTGAGCATGACACTCCATGTGTAATTGCTTCAAGGGCATTCTTCATATCTTCTTTGGAGTATTTGCAATTTTTTTTTCTCCAGGCATAGTTTTTTTTTAGCTTTAAATATAAACAAATGGTAATGCAAGACCTTTCGAAGGATGTCGAAATTAAGTTCAGAGTGTCCATAACTTCGACACCTGTGTCGAATTTATGACCACATGAAACTTATAAAACCAAGACCAATATCTTGGATATCTAATTATTCGAAATATATTCTGAAAAAGGATGAGATATTTCCTTGTGATTTCTTGCGTACATATATTCGACACTTGGGTGACGAAATTTGGACAATGGCTCAATGTGATGTACCAAAATACGACACCCCTCGATTTTCGAATAAATAGGAATTCAACTCAACAAAAACATGTTTTAATGATAATTTTCGTCCTTTAACACCAGAATATATATTTGTTTTAACATTCTAATGAAAATTCGCAATTTAACAATTCTTCAAAGATTTGCCCTTTTGTATGTACCTTATAAGAAATCAATCACTATTGAATGATTGTACTGACGAGTCAAACCACATACACTTTGAGGTTATATCAAATATGGAGGATGTGGGTAATATCATTTCCTGTAAAACTATACTTTTCAGAATATTCCTAGATGACTCTTTGCAAGAATTGAGGCAATTTAGAATAACAGATTCCTTAGTAAATGCAAAAAACTCAGAAAGTGTCTGATTTGGGGACACTGTCTGATTTAGGGTCACTTACCTCAGGTAGATGAGCTTTATTGTCTAAAATGGAACATTTTATCGACAAAGTCAATAAAAATGTTCGTATATGAATGAAAATGAATTGTTTTCAGAGAAACATGCACAAATAGAACATATTAAAAATCAACGGAATATAAAGATTATGACATAACGACATGAACTTTGAAACTTGATAAAAAACTTGATAAAAAATTTCAGTCAAGTCACAACATGTCATAGAAGGACTAGAATTCATATTCAAAATATTCGTTTAAACTATAGAATAATTTTCCCATTAAGAGGTTTTTAACAGATTTCCTGAATTATTTTTAACCATTCATTACTGTTATTTGATTTGGTGAGTGATTGTAAATTTCTTTACTTCTATAGATTAATGATCGTCTCATCAAAGATGAAACAGGAAACGGAAGGGAAAGTTGTTTTTCGTTGCGAGTATGTCTTTTCCTGTTTACGTTCATGAACTTTTCTCCATATTTATGAAGCAAACATGCCGTCTCTAGGATGAAAATTTTGTATATTGTTAATATCTTATTGTCCGAAAAAACTGCTTTACATAATTCTCGCATTTTATCTTGTATGTAAATCTCAAAGCACGCTTTTGGAGGACTAATACACTTTGCAAGAGAGCCTGGCTACCAGGACCCCAAAATGGAATGCCATAATGCAGATGAGATTCAATAAATGAGTAGTACGCCATTATTGAAGCTGACCGACCAAGTTCGCGGGATATTACATTGATAGAGAAACAACCAGAGGATAATTTTTTCTTTATTGCTGTTTTATGATAGTCAAGCTTTAAATTGGTATACACCAAGGAATTTTGTGACAGGCTTGCTTACAATGAGCTGATTCCCAAATGTAATTTGTTCGATATTTACTTTGAATGTGACTTAATTTGTTTTTGAAATATTCAAAGTCAGCTTATTTGCATCACATCAAATTTGGTTTTTTTCATATCTGTGAAAATAGACCTTACCAAAGCAGTATGATCTTCATTGTGCCAAAAAATTGTGGTATCGTCAGCGAATAATGTTAGGTGACCAGAAATCTCGAGGTAGATATATGTAAAGCAAAAATAGTATTGGGCCTAGAACAGACCCCTAGGGGACTCCATGTACAATACTCCCCTTTTCAGGGGTATTTTTACACACTGATATTATTTGGTTCTTGTCAGTAAGATATGATCTGAACCATTACAAAGCTGTACCCCTAAAACCATAGTGGAAGAGCTTCTACAATAGAATTTCATGACAAAAGCCTTGGAGAGGTCAAGAAACATTGCCGCAGCCGCCTCCTATTGAGAATAAGTGAAAATTCAAATTATTTTTCAGATTGTTATATTTACTGATATTAACAAAAGATAGAGTCTTTGGAAACTCATTATTCATCATTATTAGACTTCCTCCGTGCACTGAATTTTCTCTACTGTATAACGAGACTATATCATATCCAGGAATGTATATTGTTTCGTCAGTGTTCAAAACTCTCCGAAGAAGAATCCAAAATGGGTAATACGAAAACTTGGTTTTTGCCGCATTTCGGTGTATTCAATCCCAATAAACCAAATAAGTCAAGAATTGTTTTTGATGCTGCATCCAAATCAAACGGAATAAGTCTAAATGACTGCCTTCTCACTGGTCCCGATCTATATAATTCTTCATATAATATTCTACTAAATTTTAGAATGAAAAAATATGCATTTACTGCGGATATAAGGGAAATGTTTCTCCAAATCATCGGTGTCAGACAAGAAGATCGTCCTGATCAAAGATTTCTCTGGAGAGATCTGGATCGCATTTGTTCGCCAAATATTTTTGAAATACAAGTTGTTTCCTTTGGTTCAACTAGTGGGCCCTGTTTGGCTCAAGAAGAAAAAAACAGGAACGCTTACGATTTTGTGAATCAATTTCCAGAGGCATCACGAGCTATTATAGAAGACCACTACATGGATGACTATATGGGAAATGCTAATTCTGAATTTTAAGCCATAAAATTGATCCAGGACATAATTTTCGTACACAAACAGGAAGGATTTATGATTTGTAACTGGATTTCAAAAGCAGTATTAGAAGGAATCGACAAGGAACTGGTAGCTCAAAATGGGTTGGATATTGAAGCTAATGCGGGAACAAGAATGGAAAGAATTTTAGGAACTTAGTGGAACCCCCAAGAGGACACTTTTGGCTTTCAAACAAAATTTCATAAAGTCAATGAACATATTCTGAATAATCAACAACGTCCAACAAAAAGAGAGGAACTCAAGGTCGTCATGTCAATTTTCGATCCGCTTGATTTTATAGCAAATTTTATAATTCATGGAAAAGTGTTACTTCAGGAAATTTGGAAAAATAAACTTGATTGGGATGACGAAATTACCGATGACTTGAATGACAAATGGGTTTTATGGATCGATGACTTGCAAACTATTTACAATTTCAGAGTTCCTCGACAGTATTTTAGATTAGATAGAGATGGTAGTACTATCCAATTACATGTTTTCTCAGATGCCTCAGAAAGATGCTATGCGTCAGTTGCATATCTGAGGATAGAAAGGGGATATGAAATTCGAACAGCCTTTGTGAGTGCAAAAACAAGAGTTGCACCTCTGAAGCCTGTATCCATCCCAAGGTTGGAATTGCAAGCAGCCTCAATGGGGGCACGACTGGAGCACTCACTCAGCTCGACTCTGAGGTTTGAAATCTCTCAGGTTATATACTGGACAGATTCAAAAACTGTGTTACAATGGGTTCGATCTGAAGCTCATAGGTTCAAAGTTTTTGTAGCTCAGCGACTGGCCGAGATACATGAACTGACAAACATGACACAGTGGAAGTACGTACCATCAAAACAAAATGTTGCGGATGAAGCGACGAAAAGAATAAAACCCCTCGATTTCTCTGACAGGAGTACATGGTTATTTGGTCCTCAATTTTTGGGCGAAAAAATCGAAAATTGGCCCAAAGAAAAACCTATGAAGTCAGGCGAGAGAAATCAAGATATTTTGAAAATAAAAAATGATTACGTTTTTGTATACTTCTTCAAGGAAGACTTGATAGTTCCTGACCCACAGAGATTTTCAAAATGGAATCGTATTAGGAGAGCCACAGCATGGATGCTTAGATTCATTGGAAATTGCCGAGGAAGTAATAAAAACACTAGAGAACTAATGGTCTCAGAAATTCAAAATGCGTAAAAGCTCATCTACAGAAAGATTCAAATAGACGCATTCTACGAAGAATTAACTTCACTGAAAAGAAATAAGTTGTTACACAAATCTAGCAGACTTTATACTTTCTCGTGCGAGTTGGACAAAGACGGTATAATAAGACTAGGAGGAAGATTGAACAATTTAAGACAAGCCGACGAAGACATAAAAAAACCCATAATTTTGGATCCGAAACATAAGTTGACAAAATTAATTATACATTTTCATCATGTACAGGCATTCCATCATGGCCATGAAACGGTCATCAATAATTTAAAACAAAAATTTTGGATTTTACATATTCGACAAGCAGTTAAAGACATAAAGAAATCATGTCAAATGTGTAAAAACAGAAAGGTTTTGCCAAAAACACCCATCATGGGACGACTACCATAAGTCGTTTGGAACCTACAGTAAGGTGCTTCATTGAAACCGGAGTGGACTATTTCGGACCGATCAATGTTGCTGTGAAAAGAAGCAGAGAAAAAAGATATGGGGTGATTTTTACGTGTATGGTAACAAGAGCCATACATTTGAAAATTGCACATGATCTCAGTACAGACAGTTTTATTCATGTACTTCGCCAATTTGGTTGTAGACGTGGATTCCCTGAAGAAATCCACAGCGATAATGGAAGTAATTTCAAGTCAGCAGAAAAAGAACTTTCTATAGCATTGATAAATTTGAATCAGACAGAAATCACCAAATTCTGCAGTATGAAAAACATCAAATGGATTTTCAATCCACCGTCAGCTCCACATTGGGGAGGAGCATGGGAAGATTGATACAATCCGTGAAAAAAATTATGAAGGAAATGTTGACAACTAGATATAATCAATTCCAGGCCAATGACTCACGTATCTGTCGACTCTGATGACTCTGAGGCTTTGACACCTAATCATTTTCTGATTGGAACACATTATGCTGCTCTACCTTGCACATCCACCGAAGAAAGGGATCTGAATTTCCTTTCAAAATGGAGGGCTACACAAAAATTGGCAGACTTTTTTTGGAAGAGGTGGACTTTAGAATACTTACCATTTCTTGTAAGAAGAAGTAAGTGGTTCGAAGAAAACAGATCAGTCCAGGAAAATGATATTGTGGTGGTGGTAGATTCAAATGGTCCGAGGAATATTTGGCCAAAAGGAAGAGTGGTACAGGTTTATCCCGGTAAAGATGGCAAGATAAGGATGGTGGACGTGAAATTTTCAAATGGAACCATTCTTCGCCGACCCGTTTCGAGGCTTTGTGTATTGGACGTCGAGAAGAAAGAAGAGTAATTGTTCTTGTTTTTCTTTTCACTGTTGGAACAATTACTGGGGAGGAGAATGTTACTTTTGTTGTTTTATTATTGTTCAATGTTAAATATAGAAGTAGTTCACGAAAAAACAAAAAAGACAGATAGTAAATAAATATTTTCAAGTTGACAGGTTTTGACTTTTCCTAAAAAACAGAAATACCATTAAAAAGCCTTCCGAGACTATACTAAAGATATTCTTTCAGGTAAGCAGTAACACTACTGTATAATGAGACTATATCATATCCAGGAATGTATATTGTTTCGTCAGTGTTCAACCAATGCTCTGTTAGTGGGACAATATTTGGTAATTCTTGCTGTCCCAAAAATATATTCAGCTCATCGGTTTTATTACGTATCGATTTAATATTTAGCAATAGTAAGGAGAGATGACACTTTTTTCGCCTGGTCTAAAAAAGAGTAAGATTGATTTCCGTTGGAGGTGAAGGTGATAGGATAGGTAGTATTATTCAACATAGTTTCTATATCAGCATTCGCAATTTCCCTCGCTATATTGACTACGTTTTTGTTTTCTGCTAGTTCGCATTTTTTTTGTACACCTTCGAATAATTCGTCCGTTTCGATTGACTATTCTTCTACAGTTCTGTTTTGTTTTGTATCTGCTGTTTCGTCCTGGATATCTATACATTTTCTTATTGCATTAAATGCCATTTTCCCATTTTCTTCAAGCTGTGACCGTCAGCACCGTAGTTGGTTCTGCGAAAAACGTGATTGCATTTTAGGATATTTACAAAGGTGTGGAAATGCTTGTGTACCATCTTGGCTAAGACTAGGTTATTATTATGAATCGTTGTGTTCATGTAATCCAGGTCGTACCTATAGGGTTCTGTAATGAGGAGTACGTTCCTACGTTCCATTTGGAAAATAATTTCATTGATGGGACATCTAGTCGTCTTTTGAAGCCAGAGTATGACCAAGTCATTTTTTGAAAAATTCTTCGAATTTTCCAGTGCTGTCTGTAAGAGTACATAAGCACTCGCGTTTGGTTTTAGAAAAGAATGGATCTTGAAGCAATTCCCTTTCTGCTGAGTAATCATGTGAGCTACATCTCTTCCAAGAATTCCCGACACAAATAATATTTTATTTTTCGGTTCATTGTGCTGTTGTTTTCTCACGTTCACTTTATCAATTTTTTGTTCAGATTTACTTCTGGTCGAAAGGAGATTTTCTCATTGGTAGAATCCTTCATGAGGCCAAGACCCTCGATGTTTCTGTTTCTCTGAACATATACGTCCCATTTGAGACGCCACTGTCCTCCACACTTTGGAACTCAGTCAATGTGGAATTGTTTTTCACATTTGTGGTTTTCTTCGTTTGAGTATGAACAGTTTTTGCCTCTTTCACTTTTTCGGTCAGATCCTTTCTTTGTTGATTCACTATTGATATTAGTTCTTCAATTGTCTTTTTTTGTTCGTCTATCAAGTTGTTTAATTCGCTTCTGATTTGATCGCCTCTGATAATATTCTTTCATGTTCACATTTCAATTTGTTGATATACTCTACTTTTAAAAGATTATCTTCACGCAATTCGTGGATAGTTTCCTCTAAAGTAGTACTCACTTTGCTGTAGTCCTCTTGGTTATTAATAATAATGTTAATGAATTTATTCAGTATAAGTGCAGTACAGTATTGGCGATAATTTGAACAGTCTGTACAAATTCAGTTAACCCACAAAGAAGAACCTGTGCGTAGGTATTTCTGATATATTCACATTGTATAATATAATGTAAAATGGTTTTGACAACTGAAATATATAATATATAGAAATTTGAAAATATAATGTTACAAGTATAAGAATGTGTTTTTTTTAAAGGTTTGATTAAAATGTGAAATATCAGAATGTGAAATGTTGAATGGGATGAGTTGAATTATGGAATGTATAAAAATATATATGTACAATAAACCTACATCTAATTATCTTTACAGAATTGTTTAATAGTTATTGTAATTCTAATTATTTTTCATATCAATCATGTTCTGTATTTCAATCCGGGGTTTGTTCATAAGCCATGCCTTTAGTTCAACATACGAGGTACGTTCAAGGCATTTTCTTTATGTCTGGTTGAGTAATTGTGTGCTCGACATATTTAATTTTGGCTAAATTTCTCTTTTGATGTGTCAAAAAAGCTAAAACAATTTGATGGATATCCATTACTCCTGCATTCCTGTACAGTTCATCACTCGAATATCTGAAGTCCTTTCCAATAATTATTTTCAGGATCCATTTTAGTATTGTGATCAGATGCCCCATGTGGAAGTTTGTTGCCCCACCCCATGCTATGATTCCATAGTGGAGATGGGTTTGTATTAGAGCATTACATTATACATTATTTTCAGATGTTTTGTATCAAAGAATTTTTTTAGGTATCGAAATTTTGATTATGTTATTTATATGAACATTCCATTTCAGATTACGGTCTAGGTGAACTCCCAAAAATGTTACTGTTTTGTCGCATCCCATTTGCAGCACCTTGATGGTGGAATTGAATTTTTTTATATAGAAGATTCGATTCGTAACTCGTAAAGGGTAAGAATACTGTTTTTTTCAGATTTATGGTGGATAATTTACTACTAAAGAACTCCAGCACCAGAGGAAATGATTCCATAATTTTTTGTTTCAGATCGGACCAGTTTTTGTTCCTGAAGATGGCAGTATCGTCTGCAAAACTACTTATTCCGCTATAGGTAAATCAAATAATGCGCTGATATAAATAAAAAATAGGATAGGTCCAAGGATGGTTCCTTGTGGCACTCCATATTTTTATCGCTTATTTCATTTTCAATTTTCACACCTTACTCCCGCCCTTCTAGATAGCTTTCCATAAGTTGATGAGCTATTCCTCTGAAGCCTATGTCGGCATATATCTTTGCTGTTAAGTCTGCAATTGCATCTTGTGTCGATCTCCCTTCCATAAAACCATACTGTTTGTAGGATATAATATTGAATTTTTTCAGAAAATTATTCATCCTCGACTTGATTAGTTTTTCTAGTATTTTACTGAGTGTTGAAAGTAGGGAAATTGGCCTGTAATTTTAAACCTCCAACCTATCTCCGGACTTGGAGAGAGGTTTAATAACAGCAACTTTGGTTAGTTTTGGAGAAGTTCCTTTTTGAATTACCCTGTTAGCGATATATGTTATTGGCGTACAAGTTGGGTAGCACATTTTTTTATGGTGTCTGCCGTAATATTATCAAATCCTGGTGCTTTGTTTGATTTCAATTCGTTAAGACTTCGTCTACTCCCACTTCCGAGAGGTAGATAGAATGATCAATTCTTTTTGCTCGATGTTTTTTGTCTGTCTTTCTTATTTTCTCTGCAAGTTCAGCCCCAAAATAATCATTACATTTTTTGGCGATTAGAGAATTATCCTGAATAGTAATTCCTTGATCTTTTATGGTAATGGTGGTTTCAGATTCTTTGTTTTCTTGTCTTTTTTTGGCGCACTGCCACATATGTATAGGACTGTTTTGATTCTTAATTATTTCATTTTTATAATAATTTGTTCTAGCTTTATCAATGAGATTACTGAGGATATTTTTATATTGTCTGAATTCGTTCAGTATCATGTCGTTGCCTGGATTTCTTTGTACTTTTTTATCCAAGTCGTTTTTCTTATTCACTGATTGTACAAGGCTATCTGTTATCCACGGTTTTCTTTCAACATGTTTTTCTTATTCTTATTGTGGTGCTACTCATATTTATATAATATTTCAATTTTTCGATGAATAGATTTGTAGCGTTATCTACATTGGGTTTTGATTTTTTGAGGTATCGAAACCTGTGAATATTTTAATATATTTATAATTTTCAATTTTTTTATTCCAGATTGGAAATCGTAGTGGAGTATCTGCGAGTAGTGATCGGACAGCGATGATTTTAAAATCATTAGATGCAGGTTATTATAGTTTTCTTTTGTTTTTGCAAAAATGTGGTCGATACAGGTTTTCGATTGTCCCTGTACACGAGTTTCGCCGTTTATCAAGGAAATGTAGCCATTTTCATGCATAATATCAAGGTATTCATTACTAAGTTCATTTTCTTCTAAAATATTAATATTGATATCTCCAATGATCAATTTGGTATCAGCGTGTTGCTTGTCGGATCTTAGATATGTTTCTAATGCATTGTTGAAAGCTATAGGATAGGTAGAAGGTGACCTATAAATAGCTTAGATTCTGTATTTTTTGCAGTTATCTAGTTTTATTGTGTTGTTATTAGCATATATATTTTCACTTGTGTAGACCACCACCCCATCAGCCTTATTAAAATCACCTTCAGAATAAAACATTTCGTATCCTGCAATGTTATATAATTATGTGTTGTATATTTTCCAGGGTTCTGTTAGGATTATGATATCAAACTCCGTATCGAAAGTTAACAGCATGATTTGTAGTTCGTCGAATTTTTTTGTAAACTCCTAATGTTACTATGAAAGATATTTATGTTAAAGTTTTTGCACTCTAGGACATACTTGGCACACTCGAGGGGTGTTTCGATTACATTTGTTTTTATCGTAGAGGTGTCAAAACTTTGTATGTAATCGTTAATTTCGTAAGTTTTTTTTTACAATAGTAATGATATAGAAATATGACTATATACCAAAATATAAAAAAAGTATAGTTGTAAAAATTAGAATAAGAAGATGGAATCTTGAATGCTATATGTATGTAAATATATATAAATTAAATTATTGGCTGAAAAATTACTGATAAAATAGTGTATATCTGTAAAGATAAAGTATGAAAGTTATAATTGTAAAGATAAAAAAGAAAGTGTAGTTGTAAAACTAAAATAAGAATATGGAATCTTAAATGCTAAGTATGTAAATATATATATATATATATATAAATAAAATAGGTGGTTGAAAAAATACTGATAAAATAGTTGTATTGCAACAATAAATTACTTTGCAAAAACATGAAATATTTTTTCCTACTTTTCACAAAACTTTTGTGGTATACACCGAAGAAATTCACACATATATAGTTATTGAAAACTTTTGATTTACAGCATTTGAAACATATACTTTTGCAAGCCATCACGACAGCGATCTCAACTTCGTTGATAAGGGGGAGGGGGGACAGCTTAATATTCATAATTTAAAAATCAACATACGCTGAACGAAACATAAAATTGCCCAATAATTTTCTATAAACTCAGCTTCAAGATAATATCTTGTTATCACCACCGACGTATTATAATAATGCTATTGTATAACGGAACAGCCGTTTTATAATGAGATACCAGTAAGATAACAAGTACGTACAAGTCATTGTATGATATTTTTTCCTATTCTTGTTTCTACTGTTCATGCAGTTTATCATCGTCCAGCATCGTTTCCATGGTAGAAGTGCTGACAATGCCAAACAGCGCTGAGACGATTCTTCATGATTCCCCAGAATTTAGCAATCAGTTATTATTCAGATCTCTTATTGTAAAGACGTATCTCGTGTGAAGTTATTTAGCGCCCTGCCTGCTGTTCTATGCGGTACGCTACTTACTGTTCCTAGCCTTTTTTGTTATTTAATTAAACGTACCGCTCTTTTATGGTTGTTTCATTCAGAATTATGGATTACAAATATTTTTTTAGATTTCAAGGTAAATTGCATGTAAATTTCATTTCGCCAAAGAAAAAAAAACGACATGTATAAATTTAGATTAATGGGGTATTTGACATCAATATTTTGTCACATTCACAGCCAAAATGCAGCCCTTCAGATTTGCCGCGCAAACAAATATTCTAATTGTCTGCCCCTAGAGCAGGCGCTGGATCACTACAATACCAAAATAAAATAAATAGAATTATGGTCCTTATATATCGGTGTGTTCCGTACCGTACATACTGGTTGAATGAATGACTATCTGAAAAACGGTTATTTAGGGAACGCAGTTCCTGAAAAATGAGTCATATATATTCAACCAGAACCACCAAACGAAAATCATCGGTAGTTTGGTTCCATTTTGACAACTGACATATTTTTTCTGTTAGTATTGTGAATTATAAATGAGATCCGAGTCCTGAAACCCTGAATATGAATGTTAGTGTTATGAAAATAAGTATTGAAATTGAATACACATTTTTTTTCCAGGTCAATCCCAAAGATATCCTGTCGGGTGGATCCTGCTCCGGAATATTCGGAATTCTGTCGACTGATATCGAAAATGATTCAACATAGAAATATCACTGTTTTAATAATATCAATGTGGATATTGAAACGATATTGCCTCAACTTCCAGTGCCCCCTTGCAAGCTGTGCTGCCAACATTGGGGCTGAGTCACCGACGTCGACCCTCACCCCTAAAATTTCACCAAATTCTGCAGATGTACCCTGGAGGGCAGATGGAAGCGGCCATCAAACACCTTATTCAAATATATATCTCAGACAAGGAGAAATTGTAATATCTTTTTTTCACAAAAATTAAAGTATGGAACATAATTGCAAAAGAAAGAAAATCTGGATTGAATAAAATTGGAAAAAATGTGATGAAAAGTGGAGGAACTCGAAGAAAACATATGATGAAGTTTTATCTGAAAAAAAAACTGGAAGTGCTCCTGTGACGTGGAAATGATTTCATGTATTCGATGATTTATATTTCAACGATCCACAATTCAGTCCAATTACCACACCGTCCAGTAATGGAAACAGTAGAGTAGGGGAGTAGTTCCACTGGCAGTCAAAAAGACTTGTCTCCTGGAGAAATCAAAATAATCCGGTCAGGTTCGGCTATAGAACTTGACAAAAAAACAGAGAAGACACGAGGAGAAAATAGCGTTGAATAGTTTAAGGAACATCAATAAAAAAGGGGTGGTGAACATTGAAAATATAATGTTCTTTTTTTCCAAAGTTTTTTATTTTTTATTATAGAATAAGAAAAGTGCCACTATGGTTGTTTCCTATAGCTTTTGCAAAGAAAAAACAGGTGGCACTCATGGGTTGTGATTTTGCTTACCCCAAAGATTAAGTTTGTTGTTTTTGTATATCAAGTGATCGGGAAAGTGATATACAGTATCGGAAAGTATTTATCTTGGGTACGGTGGTTTCATGAGAGCGTGAAGAATAGCTTGCTTTATGTTGAGAGAGCATTACAATTTCTCCTCGACTCGCTCGAGGAAGGGATATTTACGTCACGACACAGAGATAGGAGAATCAGGGCGGTCCCGGCGGTCAGCTCAGGACGCCAGTATCATACCAGCTTGTGTACGGAATTATTTTATTAAATGTTCGAACAAACCACCATTTTGGGCCAAACAATAGCCGAATCTATTGTACTTTCTCTGCGGTTGTGTAAATAGGCGGCATGTTTCAAAAGGTAATAATTGTCACGATCTTGTGTTTTCGCAACCACGGCTCGGCAAGCTGTGCGCTGTGTTGCATTGCCACGTGGTCAGTTAATGCATCGGGTGGGAAAACAGGAGGGGCGCACAGCAGTGCGTCTCTCTTGTTTATGTGGTATTATCATATCATTGCGTTCTGTCTATACCCCAGATAAAATGTTTTCGATACTGTATACATATTATTACGAAGTTCGTTTTCTATGGTCTTTGCAAAAATCCAAATCATGCCAAGATATTTGTGAGCCTGAAATGAGATGTGATTTTGATTTATCCCATCAGAAATAACATGTTTTTATTTATTTAACTCAAGAATGACAATTTTGTATTTTTCTGTACATACAAAAGATATTTTTTTGGAAGAAAAACCCTTGTATGACAATAATTCATATTCATAACGACTCGTTTCTAATAAATCCATGAAATCAGTTAATTGCGTTATATAAGTCAGCACATATTTGATCTCTTTTCAGTTGACCAACAATTTGTGGTTGTCGTGTATGTCGTGTATGTCTTCGTTGTCTTGCTCTTCAATGAAATCAATATCGATGGGGTCACTATTATTTCAGCAAATATTGTGTAAAACACAACATGCTTATATATATATATATATATATATATATATATATATATATATATATATATATATTCGAGACCCCATTCCAGTTTTCTCTCGTCCATATACTTCAAACATCGAATCGGGCTGATGAAAGTTTCCTATTGGAATGTTTTGAAGCAGTTGTTGAAAGAACATTGTCTTTGTGAGGACACTGGAGCTGAAGTAAACAAGGATAGGCTTTATCTCCTATGAGGTGGGTATCATTTGGGAAGTGTATATTTTGCTGGTCATTCAATTTTTTCCAGATCTTCTTGGTAAAACCCTGGCATAGTGGTAGGATCAAACTTCTCCCACATAACAATCTATGAATTTGAGTTCATAGGTATCGAGTATATCATGTCCCTTCATAATATGCCCCACTTTCTAGCACATGTATGCTAATGAAATTTGTTTTCACGTCCAGAAATTGTATTTATTTTTTGTTTTGTTCATGAGCAGGTGGACTATTGAAACACAACACTCTGTGTTTACACTTTCAATGCCAACGTTTCGGCGGAAAATTCTTGCCTTCTTCAGGGCGACAATATGAAAAAAAAAATTACAATAATATATGCCATGACAGGCACCACACATTGAATATGATACATGTTCAACAAACAGCATAAAAACATATTCGAGAAAACACTCCAAATGTACAGATTTTCCATTAAGTCCACTCACCTCAAATGTAATTCGAGTAATGTGTCTATGTATATGATCGTGATATTTACACATTAAAAGTGTAAACACAGAGTGTTGTGTTTCAATAGTCCGCCTGCTCATGAACAAAACAAAAAATAAATGTAAAATAGTATTGACTTCTTTCACTCTGGTAGGTATAAACTTGCATATTGTAATGCAAATATTTACCTGTAGTAATATGCGGCTGTGGTCATGCCTATTTGTAGTATATGGGTTGATAGCAACAAGAAGTTGGCGATGGTTGTTGACAGAAGGGAATCGTCACGATTACATATTGATAATAAAATAGATAGAAAAGTATATTTTCCTAATTCATTACACTGTTCCTTGGGTTTGGGTATCTCAATATGGCATCCATCAATAGCCCCTATAGTATTGGGGAATCCTTCAGCAGCAAATCCCGCTACTACTTGATTATAATCATGTCCAGTGGGCCACTTAACAATTATCAACTCTTCTGACTCAAAGCATTTGCTACTCTTGTCACACTTCTCAAACCGGTTGACTTCCCAATATCAAATCTACCACGAATTGATCTGCAAAATATCACTTGATTGGGAATCGAAATAAGTTAATAATAATGGATTTACCTCCCGATAAGAATCGGGAGTTTCAAAATACCACACCACTAATAGCAGCTAAGCTCTAGCCGATAACGTTTGATTGTCCTATGCTCATCTCTTCTGTGGCTATATCATATTTTTTCAGTTCCAGAACTCAGTTGAAAGTAAGTAGATAGACTATGGGGATTCGAACTCATCCCCTATTTTGCTACCCTAACTGAAATTTAAATAATAATTTTGATATTCAACGACTATGCCGAAAAGCATGGGGTCAATATCACCAATTGTTCAAATTATGTTATTAATATTTATAATTAGTTTTTACCATACATATCATCATAACAAATTGTATTCCTGTATTTTTTGCAACTGGTGGTGAAACTCGGAGAAATAGGTTCAGTCAACAACATTGTCAAATAGTCTCCTTTATTTTCGTAAACAGCTTCTTCACTGCCAGTAGACATCATTAACTCACCACTAAAGTTGCACAACAGTATTGTGAATCGAAGATGTGAATTTGTTTATAATGTCTGGCAGTGACCACACTCCCTGTAGCTATCTCGTCTATCTGCACTTCGATATGCCCAATAATGTGATTATTTGGAATAAATCACAAATCACTGACAGGTAGAGCACCGTTTCTTGTGGTTTTTGCTTTTTCAATGAAAATGTATTCATCGATTCTTAGGTGCTCGAGACAAGACACTATTGAATATTATTTATGGTTTATACGAACATTTCTGCCTATCACTGAAATATTTTGTAGTTTCTGGTTTACCTCATGGTGATATTTTTGTATCAATAATCTTTCAACATAACCTCAAAATTAACGAAAAAAACTCTAAAAACGTTTTTTTGTTTTTAATTTTTATCTCTTGCAAAAAAATGTTTTTTTTATTAAACTTGGTGAAAACGTTTTTTATGGTGTTTCAAATAGGTTGTGATTTTTTCAAAGCAAAATAATAATGTTTCGATTGTATACTAATTTAAATTAAAAAAAGACTAATTTTCAATCGAAAACGTTGGTTTTCAAATTTTTTATTTTCTAACTTTATCAGTGCTCATTTTTTCCGTTGAAACCTTGACTTTAAGATGGCAAGAAAAAGATATATTGTTCGTATGGAGAAATATCGTTAAACATGCAAAAAACAAAAAAAACACTTTTTTATAATCGATTTTTCAATAATCTTGAGAACTTCTCATTTTTTATTGCAAATAAACGTTGAAATTGATGAAAAATATCAATTTCCATGTAATATAATGTCACTTACAGTCAATGGGAGATGACTGGCGATTTTGTTCTGTTTAATACTAAAAACATTATGGGCATACGAACGGATGCATCGTTGACTAGTCGATTTTTCCTCCTGATCTCTAAGACATTCAACATAGTCATCGAAGGAAATTTTATTTTTCACAACATTATATAGGACTCCTTTAGATTTTTTAACGCATTTTTCCCTGAATTTTATAAGTGTATAATTTTGAACGGAGTCTGACGAAATCTGTCATGATGCACCCGTTCGCTTCATCTTTCATCAAACCTGGAATTTTCTTGTTCACCTGCGGAATAACGGACGAGTTTTCGCATGGGTAGTCGTTCGTATCGAATTTTTCCAAGTTTTCTCTATCTCTATATACATCATCAAATTTGATTTTGTTTATGAGAGAATCCGTATCCGTGTACATCAACTTACACTTATTGGTCTCGAATTTTTTCATTACGAATTTATAGTGGAAATCGTTAACACAAATTTTGGAAATATCTAGAATAGCCATACCGATATAGAGGGGTTTATTGAATAGCAGTTCAGACTTGTTCATTTCGATAGCCATCAAGTTTTCATCGGAAATGGTTCGGATGAGGAATTTCGGGTTACCTATTAGATTTTTCGCCCCATATCTGCCCTCCCATTTATTGACCATTTTCACCACTCTGTGGTTCCTTATGTTTTCCATGGTCTTTCCAAAAATACCGTTTATGGCCAGACGATAGTTATTTTTTCCGAAAGTGGTTGTAGCTTGGGCGCTTGATTTCGTGTTCAATTCAATGTAGGGATGCAGCCGATTTTTTGAACTGCAACACCCTGTGAATTTTTCTGAGAATATGACCGTTTTACAAAGCTTGTTTCAATATGCGGTAATGTACGACATAGTTTTCCTTGTTGTACAGGGTGGTCAGTAATTTAGGTAATTTTGAACCTGAAGGAGTTTGATGTTCCGCACAAAGTGGAAAATCTTATGTTCATCGTGTATTCCTTAGGGGTATTCCAGGTCAACTTCGAGGATGTAATCGATGTCCGAAGTATCCGACACCTCCAGAACGTTCAAAGAATCGAAATCATCGATCCATTTGAACGCTCCAGAGGGCAAATACTCCCTCATGGCCCATCCATAGAGGTTGTTCACGTCCAAGTATAATAAATATTTGGAGGGTTGTCGAGGATCATACCTCTCCCCCATATATTTATTATTAGCTTGAGAGAATCGGTTACAACACTGACTTATACCGCCCCGAATTCCTTTTTCTACAAACAAAAGCATGTCAACATCCTTGATAATTTTCAGCTTACACTTTGTATACTTCAACATACATGACCACGAATAGCCAGGCATGGTATAGTACCAAGCGAAGTCGAGTCCATAGGTGTCGTGACCCAATCGCCGGAAATTTTCAAAGACATCACAAACAGAATAATATCGGTTTTCATGTATAAATCAGAGTAGTCCAGTAATGCCAAATCGAACGATTGCCACACCTTCTGGGCATGTTGGTATTCATGCTCAGAGATGTCACAATCGTTCAGTCGATTGTGGAATTTACGGGTATCTGGCAACGATGTCATCTCGAATTTCTCCATGGAATCCACGAATTCGTAGGGGAATACCACTTTGCGCGTGATTAATGGAAATTGTTCATCGTTCAAATTTATAATTCGCACTTCGTATCACAGATATCTTCCACTATGAGCGTGCGCACCAACTCGTCCAGGCTTGCGCCCATGAATCGGAAAGAATCAATGAAACGGAATTTAATGTCTGTCTGTTCGTCGTATTGTGTGAAAGATATATATTTCTCTTTGTTTATTGGAAGAAGACTCTGCCTCGTTTCACGATATCTCGAATAATGAAATGGCTGTCATAACCGCTAAGATTATGGAACACAATGGAAAGCATAAAGGATTCTTTATAGTCGAGATTACATGGGTTTTGATGTGCCCATCCTCTGAATGCACCTGTGAAATGATTATGGTCGGCTACAATCATTTGATCTTTTTGGAAAAGTTTTTCACAAATATGACAAGTTGAATCTGCCGCCGTTCTTATGACAGACATGGGGACGATTTCTTGAATTTTCCCTTCCACAAATTTTGCTGTGGCTTTCAATTGTTCAGCGAACCATTCCATTGAATCCAAACCTCGATGGCTATCGTAATATGACAAAGTGTCATCATAATTGCATTTGAAATTTAATCAATCCAGCGCTATAGGGAATGTGTTTTTGGTATTTCGCCGCTTTGGACTTGGTTTCATCATCAGTGAACGGTTCCAAAATCGATTCAAAATCGGCATATATGACGAATGGATTCATTTCTGTATGAACAAAGTCCTTGAACCCGACATGGTCTTATTTCGGAAAGGAAATTTTGAAAATGATTGGCTTTTTCACAATCAACAGTTTGATTGTCTAATTTTTCCTAACTATCGCAAATGTAATAATTTGCCTTATATTTACTGATTTGAGATCTAACCAATCGAGAAATATCTTTAATCCAGCAATATTGGAATTTAATGTCTGTCTGTTTGTCGTCATCGTCAATTTCCGGCGGTGCCTAGTAATAATTTAATTTTACAGAGTATTTATTTTGAATCATGAGTAAGTTGACATGTCGAGCCAATTTTTCTTTTGTAAGTCTCGTCGGTGCAGTCGTGAAAAATGTATGTCCGTCATCATCGTTCGCTGATGATTCAACCAATTCCAAAATATAAACATTCACCGAAATACCGTTAAGTTTTTCGACTTTTGAAATTTGGCCAAGAGTTATGGGAAATTCCAACCCCTCCATATCCAGTACGGTCGTCCAATGAGGGTATGTTGATGTACGCTCTGTATTTAATTCAACGGGGTACAGAGCTGACACGACCGCCCATCCGAAACAATTGTTGTCGTCGGTATTACGCCATTTAATACGAGCCTGTTTTATAGCAATGGATTGTGGAAGTTCGATGAAAGATGAACCCCCTTTGCCGAAACCTGATTGATGGATATTCACTTCTGAATTTACGATTTTTTGTAATACAACAAATTTCTCGAACCACCCCTGTGAATCTGTTACCCTATCAATCACTTGGTTTTCAGAATTGAGATATTTTAAATCGAAAAACAAGTATTAACCTTCAGCATGGGGAATTTTTTCAACATGTTTTGATTCTACGTTCGAAAAGGCTGAAGGCGTCTTTGAAGAATTTAATGGTATCTTTATGTGTCAAATTTATGAATACCCCTGTACGAACTCGTTCCTGGAACGTCGCACAGTGATTCCGAATCCCAAATGGCTGGCCAAATATAGAAGGTACTGTTGAATCGCTACAAAATTTGGTACTCGAAGGGTTTTGAAGTCGCTGAACACGAATCTGAAGTAAAATTTTCCAAAAACAAGATGGCGGCCTAAAAATGGCGGACCATTTCTTACAAATTTGAATCAATCGCTACGAAATTTAGTACTCGGAGATTTTTGAGATCGATGAACACGAATCTGAAATCAAATTTTTCAAAAAAGAGATCCCTAGCCTATTTGTAAAAAAAAATAGCCCAATATATCAAAATTTGCGAAAGTTAGAGCGTGCATACACCCGGAATATTTTTCTTAATGTGATTTTCCGAAGAAAGAAAATTCACCGTAACCAAAGGGGCATTTGGAGCAGCTGATTTTTAGTGGTGTATTACTCAAGAGTATACAGAATAACGTGACCTTGATTGGTCGCTGAATTATGTAGAATTAATATTTTTTACTCAATGTAAACATAACTTTTTTCGCCGCGGGCACGAGAATTTATAGTAGATGTTTACATTTTTTTGTTGCTCGGTGTATGGTTTATATGAACAATCTCAGTGATATAATAAATGTTCTCACTTCCAGGAAGGGATTCCATTTTGAAGAATTTGAATTGCTCAATTCTACAAGTTATTTCACTTCAAACACAACGTAATTTTTAGACCGTACTGCACGACCGATGCTATCTGCTCGAGCGTTCCGGCCAGAATGGTATCCCAACGGCTATATATAACACCTGCCACTTCCCGACCCTGGAAGGGACGTGGGAAATACCCATCTACCCAGCCCAAGTTAGAATTCCTTGAATATAAACTTTATTTTTCGATTTTTGGCCAGGGATTTGAGACCACAATCTTCCCAAATGACTCGGCTTTTTAGATTTTTTCTGGCAGCCAACCCCTGACCCTCTACCCCTGAATTTTTGATGAAATTACGACATGTTTTTAAATGCCCCAAATTTGATGCCCTTTGTACAAAGCCGAATACTATATGTTAAATGTTTTAGCCAAGTTTCGCGTTCCATTGGCTGGATTTTTGTTCGAGAAGTTTTTGAGCCTCCTTGTATTTAATAATAATCTCATCGCATTTGTTCAGAATTCATGGTTATTTGAGAAACGAGAAAAATGAATGCTTTTTCACAAACAAAATATAGATTTATTTTTTTCTCTTTTTCACCTTGATTTAATGAAATCGAATACAGCCGTCCCAGTTGACGTCGTCGTTGTGGTGGATGGCCTTAGTTTCTGATGATGATGATGATGGATGGACTGAATGGATGAATGGATGAATTGAAAGACAGGTGTCTTCGTCGTGGATGGTTTTATGATTATTGAATAGTCTCGAGGTTTGAAGTCGTCGATTTTCGGTTGTAACACTTCGAATACCTTCCTTGGTAGGAAGACTGATTTGGTTTCCAAATCGGCTACTATTGTGTCCCCGTACTTCGTTTTAACCACTCTCAATTTCCCGATTAGCAAAGGCTTGTTCAGCGGCAATGTTGATGGAGCTACGGTTTCCCTGTAGCTACTGCTCGCAACAGCGTTTATTTCTGCGAGATTCATCCATAATAAATAAACTATACCTCAAAAATTTTTGAAGAAAAAAAAGTGGTTTTTGAAAAGAAAAATAAAACGTGAAAAAAATACCACCAATTTGGAAAAATAAAAAAAAAATCCCTCCCCGTGAACAGATAAAAAAAATCCCCACCCTCGATATATGAAGAAATGTTTGAAACAAAAAAAAACTCAAGGTGCCCTTTTGGCATACAAATAAAAAAGGTCATGAAAAAACAGATTTTTGAAAAAAAGTAAAACAATAAAATAAAAACTTACGTTCTTTAGATGTTTGATTTGGTAGATGCACAAACTCAGAGGCCAGAGAGAGAGCACTGAACAGAACGATGTTTACAGTTCAGAGGACAGATGAAAAATGAACCTGACGGTGGAGATTGGTCACGTACACCAATTCTCTACTGCGCAATTTAAAAACTGTCAACTCGATAAAATTCTCAGAACTGGCATAATATGATGCAATAATTTGACCTTGAATATACAAAACTATTCTCACGGATCGAACGATCCGATTCTCAGAATTGCGTCTTTATTATTTCTAAGAATTGCTTGTTTACTGCGAATTCTCACAGATCGGGATGAACACCTGCAACCTCATCTCACTAGATGTAAACAAACCGCAATGTACACACTCTTTCAAAAGACGCCGCCGATATCCGGTCGCTTAAATAAACAATTGATAACGAAAGTGCTGACGTTGATAACGGCCAATGCTCAGATTCCTGCACCGACTTGTTGGTTGAGTCATGGCCGCCGTCGAATCATCAGTCATAAACACTGGTGACTCCACCCTCTTTCCAAAATTCACTTCCTTGATTGAACAAAAAGGCTATTGGTTGACGGGTCGACCAATGTCGTTGACGAATGCAGCTTTTGGATGACGAATGTGGCTAACGGACGGTCTCCACCCACGGACGGCTATCACCACTTAGACGACCTATCACAGCTCTCTCTTCCCCCGCTCTCCCATCCACAACATGGCTGCCACCATTGCGACCAATCATAGACCACTCCCTCAGATTTTTTCCCTGCCCACACACACTCACCCCACCCACTCATAAACAAACCTACAACCGCCATTTTTTCCCAAACCCCTCCTACAACGAACAGCCTATGACCACCATCATCATCCAAACTGCCGCCTTCGCCAAAAACCACCCCCTCACCCCATTCGCCATATATTATTAGCACGACCGCCACCTTCCTCACCGCCGCCTTCACCAAAAACCACCCCCTCACCGTATTCGCCAAAACCCACCCCTAAGGGTAGCAAAATAGGGGATGAGTTCGAATCCCCATAGTCTATCTACTAAAGTACACCATACTCCTATCTGACCGGAAGTTGTCTTTATATTCCCATTCCGAATATTTATCAGCTACTTCCTCAATATATCCATCTATTCTAGTTCGACGAAATGAGACGATGCTAGATTTGAACATTGGGAACTTTGATTTTTTATATAGACCCTTGGGAGCTCGAGGTTTTCTATCATCGTGGGTGGGTCTAAAACATTAAACATTTATTTTTGACATCTGACATTGAGAAAGCGAGAGTCGTTCGGTATATTCTGTCAACCGACTACTTACCATACCGCCATTTGGGGTTACATGTTGGGTTAACCAACTTTGGAAACGGAACACACTCATCCTTGGTTACTTTGGTTAGTAAAGTGGGCAATTTTTGTTCAGAGTCGTGTTTCTATGCACAATAATAGAATGAATACTCCGAAGTAATTCTTGGTGAATAAAGAGTTGAAGGCATTTACTTCATTTATTTATATATATATATATATATATATATATATATATATATATATATATATATATATATATATATATATATATATATATATATATATATATATATATATACAGGGTGGGGCACCCCATACGACACGGTCCCTGTAATCCTAATCAATAATTTTTTTGGGAATTTCTGCATTTCATTATATGTATATTGATTGAGGCTGCAAAAAGAAATTATTTTGGAGTATACAGGGTGGCTCAAAGAAGTGTGACATATCAAAGTTGTGCTTTTTTAAATGGAACACTCTGTATTTCGTTACACTAATCATAACCGTTCTCGAAATATATAGAAATCATCCCTTCGAATTCTGACGGAGCATAAAAGAGGTTTCGGGCTATAGATTTCGATAAATTTCGTTTCTCAATATTATACAGAATGTTCAAAAATCATTGTCACTTTTTTATAATTTCGGACAAAGATAACTTTGTTATTTCAAATAGAACACCCTGTATTTCAATGGTCTCAACAATATAAAATTCAATTATCTTTCATTTCATATTAGTGTTTCCTATACCTAACCTAAATAGTTTTTCAGATATTGGCTTTTTCAAATAGTAGTTCTTATTTGAAGCATCCTTTGAATCAAGATAGCTTTGAAACGACGAACTTGTTGAAATAATTCTTATTGACAGTTATTGTGTTTTACGTTATTCAAAACATTCACTGAATTATCAGCGTCGAAAATGAAAACTTATCCCATTCAAGAGCGGATAGATATGATTTTAGCGATTGGTGAGTGTTTAGAGAATTGTCTTTTGGCGTCGAGGGTGTATGCCCAAAAATATCCAGACCGGAATCATCCAAACATGTTGGTTTTCAAACATCAATTTCGTAGGACTGGAAGTGTAGCTTATGAAAAGGCAAATAGACCAAAACCTATCATTGGAAATGGTAAAAATGAATTTCTTATTATGGGATCAATCATACAAAACCCTTAAACGAGTCAACGTAAGATCGAGAAAGATACAGAGATAAGCAGACGGAGCATTTCTAGGGTAATAAAAAAATACAAATTTCACCCTACCGTATTCGGATGCACCAGGAATTATATGGAATAGACTTCCATCGACGAATCGAGTTTTGTCTATGGGTTCTGGACAAGTTTACTGAGGATGGACATTTTTTGGATTCCATTTTATTTTCTGATGAATCTACTTTTCATAACAATGGCTTAGTGAACAGACACAACTTCCATTATTATAGTGATGTGAATCCTCATTTTTTCCGCACTCTGGATCACCAGAATAGATGGTCTGTTAACGTGTGGGGAGGAATTATAGATACATAAGTTATAGGACCATACTTTTTTTATGTAATCTTGAATGGTCAGAAATTTTCATGATGATCTGCCTGAGCTTCCGGAGAATGTACCGCTAAATATCAGACGACGGATGTGGGTAAAATTGGATGGAGCTCCGGAACATTTCAGACAGAATATGTGCTTTCCGAATAAATGGATTGGTAGGAGAGGACCACAAAATTGGCCAGCGAAATCACCAGATTTGACTTGCCTCAATTTTTTCCTATACTTGAAGAATGAGGTTTACGACACTCCTCCAACCACACTGAAAAATATGGAGGAGAGAATAAGGGCTGATTTTCGAAGAGTGACGCCTCAAATGTTATTGAATGTTGTCTTTCATAGAGTGGCTCTTTGTATTCAACAGGATGGTCGTCATTTCGAGCACCTACTTTGAATGAAATACATTTGTGTTTCATATTTTGTTGTTGTTTCAGTTGAATGATGAAAAAAATTGTAGTCTGTTTAATGAACTACTGTCAGAATATGAATGTAAATGATAACTTCATTTTAGTGAACATTAAATATTTTCGATGAAGTAAAGTATAACAACTGTCAATGAGAATTCTGTGAGCAAATCAAATAAATGTCGTTTCAAAGCTATCTTGATTCAAAGAATGCATTGAAATAAGAACTACTATTTGAAAAAGCCAATATCTGAAAAACTATTTAGGTTAGGTATAGGGAACCCCAATATGAAATGAAAGATAATTGCATTTTATATTGTTCAGACCAAAAAAATACAGGGTGTTCAATTTGAAAACACAAAGTTATCTTTGTCCGAAATTATGAAAAAGTGACAATGATTTTTGAACATTCTGTATAATATTGAGAAACGGGTTTAATCGAAATCAATAGCCCAAAACCTCTTTTATGCTTGGTCATAATTCGATGGGATGAATTGTATACATTTCGATGTTATTTAGTTTCCAATTGTACCTAGCATTTTCATAAAAAAATCAATAACTCGGGAACGGTTATAGTTAGATACATAGTACCATATGAAATCATATCATTTTTTACTGACCTATTCAAAAGTGTAACGAAATACAGGGTGTTCTATTTAAAAAACACAACTTTGATATGTCACACTTTTTTGAGCCACCCTCTATACTCCAAATTTTTTTTTGTGCAGTTTCAATCAATATACATATAATGAAATGGGAAAATTCCCGAAAAAATTAATGGTTTGGTTTACGGGGACCGTGTCGTATGGGGTGCCCCACCCTGTATATATATATATATATATATATATATATATATATATATATATATAAATAATCAGTATTCATTTCATAGCGATCTTGACAAAATCTACAAATAAAAAACGAATGATATAAATTCAATAAAATGGAAGTATCCTTTGAGTTTGTGACTGAAACGCAAAAAACAAGTATCTTCTGCGGGAACGCTCCTCAATTATGTGTAGCTTGGTATATTCAACATATATGCTATTGAATAGCACTCATTGATTTCATCTTTCTGATCTTTCAGCTGATCATTTTCCAAACCATTAATTGTAAATTATTTCACATTCATTCTCAAAATAAAGTTGAAAAACGAGTTATGTACTTACTGCTTCGACGTTTAGAATGGTTTAATGAACTGTTTGGAAAACTGGTATTTGCTTCAAAGCCTTCAGCTGAAGTGATTCTAGGAACACATGTTTTCTCTATTATCTCAACACCGTCTTCATCATCATCGCTGCTTTCTTCATCTTCCTTGTTGAAATCTAGACATCCTGTATATGTCCTTATAAATCTGTTTATTGTGACCCATAAAGTCTGCCAGATCTGACACTTTTTCTCGATACCCATCATAGCTGTGTATGTTGCAATATGCTTTCTTAGTGTAGTTTGCCCCGCAGTGATGTAGTAATGGATGCTCCACATTCTCTGGAGAACTACCTCATCAAAAAACAAGCTCTGAGATACTCTGTTTTCAAATGTGAGTATTAGGAACAGCAAAGATGTACTCATTATCGGATTTCACACCAGCAAAAATTCGGTATTCAATTATTTTGTTGATATATTCAACCAAATTTCTATCAAGAAGAACGGGTACTGTTCTTCCTAATTTTCCTCGTGAGCTTTCTGAGACAACTCAATACTTGTTTCTTGAATTTTGACATCACTAATAAAAAGCCATTCTATTCCTCCTGCTCGTCTACGATTGAATATTCGAACAGAATGAGTGTGTTCTTGCTGAGATCCTTCCAAAAGGTTTGCTGATTCTTTTTTAATTTTCTACAGATCTATCAAAATTCTTCTTAAAAAAATCCAGAGCAATTTGATATCTTGCTCAGATGGTAGTGTTACTTTTTTTCTCTTTTCTTATTAGTTTGGTCATCCAAAACTTTTTTATTGATAACTTTTGGACATATCATCGTCAAACAGAATGAGAAAATCCTCGGCTGATTTATTCTTTTCATTATCTTGTTTTTCAATGTAATCTGCTGTGTGGTGACGTAAACATTTCTTCAAAAGGGTCCCAAGTGTTGTAGCTACAGCAGGTGTTTTAAAAGCCTTTGTGTTCAAATCATTTTGGCGAACTGTCGAACTCCATTATGACAGTCAAAAAACTTGGGATGGAAAATAGAAGCAAAATCATCATCATCTTCATTTATTTCTTTTATTGCCAGTTTGAGGCGTCCTAGAAGACGTAAATGGGCGCGAATCATACTACCAGCATGATATGATTCGCAGCTCATTGCCAAAGATGATATGCAATTCATCGTACCTGATGCATCTGGTTACTTCGTCATCTCTCATGACTGGAAATATGACTTGGCGAAGAACTTTGTTTGCCCGATTGTGAATGAGCCAATCAAGCGCCGACCCATGACAATTATATTACGAACCCCTTCCTTGAGTTTAGGATTGCATCTAGCGAAATGAAGATCCAATGTTCTTTCAGAGAAATACCCTCTACAAGAACTGCAAGGAACATAATCCTCTGATATATATCGAATTCCTGAAAAAGCGGTGACCATTTCGTGAAACTTCGGTGAATTATCTGTCTCTAGAGCAACCGTACTTTTATTCTGTGAAGTTTGGTAACCAACCACTTGACGTGCCTTGTCATTTGTCATTTGCGTTCATTGTTGATGTTTATGAGAAATTTTTGGATTGATGAGGAGTTCTGAAAAAGAGAAAAGTATTTATCGAAAACATGTCTTTGGAAGTAATTTTTTTCTCATGAAACAAAAAATATATATTACATAAAACCATTGTTTCAGGATAACCGTTTATTCATTTGCGGCTATTGTAATGCCGATGTGAGAGGGATGAATGAAATCATGAAAGGCTTCGTTTCCAAGCATCATCGTCTCATAAATTGCCTGAATATATAAATAGATTTTGAGATCAAGACAATATAAAGATATATTCCCCAAATAGAACTAGACTCTTCTTCAGAGCCAAGGAGCAGGACATGAGCCTCTACTATGATCTGTTCGACTGATGGTACATTTACGTCTCAAGAAAACGTTCACCTAGCAAACACAATGAAGGATGAGACGAAATAAACATGGATATATGACGCCATAAAGCTATTGATATTTAGCTTTGTCAAGCACAAGAATAAATTCGAAAGTCCATCATATACCAAATAACTTATCTGGGAAATCATATGCAATGAACTTGAGAAAAGAGGAATTGTAGGAACCTATGAGAAATATGATGAAAAATTGAGGAACCTCCAGAAAACCTATAAAAAATTCGTACAGAAAAAAATAAAACAGGGAATCACTCCATACAGTGGATATATTTTGAAGATGTCCAGAAAATATACTTCCGCGATCCATACTTCGAACCAATAGCTTTTCAGTGAGTAGTACTGGTTAAACAAAGACTACAAAGAGTAGTGAAACACCAGTTGAACTAGAAGAAGGAAATACACCTGGTAGAAGCGAAAATTTGTCTCCTGGTGAAATATCTAGGAAACGAACTCTGTCCACCTATTTAAAACAAAAAAAGACAAAAACGCCATGAAGACAAGTTTAATTTAAAAAAAGAAATGTTTGGTTAGATGAAGGAACATTTTGGTAAAAAATAATTAAGCTAAATTATGTTTTGACATAACTTGATGATTTACCACCATTTTTTGAATTTTATGGTTTGTTTTAATTTTTTTAGAACTGTTCATTTTTGTAATGTCTACAAATATTTTTCTATTTTTGTTAAATTATATACTTCTTCTATGTTTAGAGACTGTTTCGTTTTGTTTCGAATAATTTATATATATATATATATATATATATATATATATATATATATATATATATATATATATATATATATATATATTTATTTTTGTTTTTTTTTTATAATGTTTTTTTCAGTTTCGGATAATATTAATTAATTTATGATAGAACTTTTCATTGGTAGTTGCTTCTGCCATTATTTTTTGAATGAATCATTTTTTGTTACTCCTTTGCAATTATTTTTGTCAGTCTTCCTGAGGGCCAAAAAAAATTATGTGCTGGGTAGATTAACAGTTGATTGAATTCAAATATTTTCAGTATATTCTGCTCATATCTAGTGATATTATGCAATACCTGAGATGAGTAAAAGACACTCAGTGAAATTTAACTTTTTATATGGATGCAGAATACATTAGTGCATTTTTAATTCAATTCCTGATAGAGTCGGTAACATTTGGTTTGGTCTCCAAAATAAATGCTTCAACTTTCATTGGGTATTTTTGCATTTACATACCTGAGGATCCAAACCAGAAGGCGTACATCCAATAGATCTTTTGACATCCTGAAACTTTTTTGTAATGAACAAAATGTTCTTTCAATTGTACTCCTTGTTCTTGGCAATGAAAATATGAAATTTCTGTGAGGAACAGTGAGATGGCCGTTATCCCTATATGGGGTGATTATCACCTAACGGGTGTGTATCATTTGGAAATTTCTCATTGAAATTTTCATTGATATAATTCCGAATCTCACTACGTTTCAATACTGTCGCAATATGGTTTGAACCAACTTCTCCTGTATATGCATGTATAAATTTCAGGCGGTGATCACATATTCTCTAAAACAAAATTCATTGATCATGTATCAATAAACAACAAAATAATTTCAACTTGTAATATAATGCTAGGAAATCCCTCTCTATTTATATATGAAATTGCATGGTCATTAGGCTTGGGAATTTGAATATGCATCCCATCTATGCAGCCAATAGCATCTGGCATTCCCATTTCATTAAATCAAATTTTTATTTCATCAATATTTGCCTGTGAACATATTATATTATTACTTATATCTAGGAGAGCATACGTAATCCTTGGCATACTTCTAATTGCGGTTGCTCTGCCTATATTGAAGCGACTTATAATAGATCTACAACAGAACATGAAATAATTATGTTGAAAAGGGAAACATTCTCAGTCTGAATGAAAATGCAAATTTTCAATTACAGATTTTTTTCTTTTGAGTAAAGATCTTTTCGGAATAGGAAGTAGTTGTTTTCTGATAGATATTCACAAAAAATAACTTCATTTATCGTGGATTTTTCAATTAACAGAAAAATCTTTCTATTTATTATTCAATTGAGAATCAACATGAATACCCCACAAGAGGTTATCTTGACGATGGAAGATAGTGACTAAAGTTTATCTTTCAGTCGCAGATGATTCCACATATGATTTTATGACTTCCTGTTCATCAACAAATCAATGAAATAATTAATTGCTAAATAATAAATTCAGATAGAAACAACCAACTCAAGACATATTTTGGAGTGAAATGCGGTTCATTGTATTTTATTTTTATAGTACACTCCATAGGGTAACTAAAAGTTGAACTTTTGGTGGTATCTCTTGACGACTTCTCTCGACTATAGGGGCACTGATTTTGTCTTCAATCAATGACAATATGTATTGGAATGTTTGCCTGTCCATTCGAAAATGTTCTTTGAATTCTGCATCACTATAGGCATCTACATCTTCCACAAACCTAAGGATTCTAGGGCGCAATTCTGGAAAGTGATTCCTTCATTATTGTAAAAATTGTGGCAACTTTTTGATTCACTGCGAAAATGATGTTTGAAATATTACTTCACATGCGCAATATTTCAGATTGTGCGTATATATACGTCTAGAGCAGTGTGGGCCAATTCATCGGGTATTCAAAGAAAACAAATTATATATATTTTGGATTGACGTTTATATTAACTGGAAAAAACATAAAAAATACCGTAACTAATAAAAAATTGAAAATGTTTTTTGTATGTTATGTTTCTAAACAAGGAATGAGGCACTTCACATGTGCGACATATATGTTTGATTTCCCGTCTTCTGTGCTGTTTCGCGCAAACTTTACATCGTTGTATTTTCAGTCCTTGGAATTGATTAACGGGAATATCATTCAGTTAAACGTAATTCTCGATTCCAATCAAGTACTCGTCTTCCTATCCTGCAAGAGGGAACCGGTGTATCATATTTTGAAATATTTTTTGTACACGCTCCTCAACTACATCAGGGTAAAAAAAAAACAAAAAATGCTACTTTTACTGACTTGTTCGTAAAGAATTGCCATAGCCATGGCAACACTTCACGGACAAGTTCGTGAAAGTTGCAATTTTGGAATTTTTTTCAATTTTGATGGCAGAAATAAAATGCTTTTATATGAAACATTCTTTCAAAAACTCGTACAAAAAAATATTGTATGTAGCACGTACGCAAATGTCTTTCGCGGACTCATCTTCATATTACGGACTCAGCTAGCACCTTACGATTCGTCCGCGAAAGCTCCATGCGTGCTTGTTCAAGTTCATCCAATGTCAGTTGAATATGTACAGGGTGTTACAAAATTCCATACAAATATTTAAAGGGCGCATTCCTTGGGTCAAAATAAGACTCTTTTCCCAGAAACATGTGTCCTAAAATTCACCCCTTCCAAGCTACAGACATCGCAAGTTGCGCGAAAAAAATCGTAAATTTCGAATTGTCGCTACAATTATGCATCAAATGTTCGGAAAATTCACAGGCTCTTGGTTTCTTGAACGCTCTATTCATTTCTTGCTTCAAAAATAAGGTAACTGATTCAAAGGGGTAAATGAGGGTTGCCTACAGTTTTTATAGTCAAAATTTTCTATTTTCAAAAAAAAAACATTTACATATCACAGTTAAGTTGGCCATGGAAAAACCTGAAATTTTGAACTCCTGCATTTTTTGAATCAGTTAACAGTTTTCGAGAAAATTGGTGGCAAATGAAAGGGGAATATTGAAGTAACAAACTAAAATACTCAGTGGGCTATGACTTTTTACCTTGTTTTCCCCTTCGACGCTTTTGACGTTCAAATTGTAACAGCAAGTTGATTTACTTGTAAGTGTGACGTTTGTGTTTCACGGTTTAGTGAAAATAGTTTATATCCATATCATGTTCAAGGTGTTCAAGGATTGCTTCCAGGGGATTTTCCCGCGACGCTTGCAGTTCACTAGGTGGGTATTTGGAAAGTGCGAAAGAAATCCGAATTTTTTATTCTGCACCCTTTCTACTGACTCTGCTAAATTTGGCCGCGATGAAGTATTAAATTTCCACAATATTCATATCTGGGCTGTAGAAAATCCGCACAAGATTAGAAAAAAACGTAATCATGTGCAGTTTATCCTGAATGTATTGGATGGAATAATGGAAGTAAACACTCCGAAGCCGCTAATCTGTAGTCTTTACCCTCCGAACTGACTTAAATATGTACTGTGTACTACATGTCGCAGCGCGTTGAGGCCTTATATTGAATTCCTGTCTCTAGTAAGTTCCACTGCTGGAATATTCGTGAAGATTTCGAATAATCGCTCGGGGTAATGCTGGTTCTCGATTCGTTTCCGCTCTAGACTCGCTGTGTTTTCTTGGAATCCTGGCCAGTGGCGTTTCATTTTCCAGGGGCGTAGTATGGATTCGTAACATACAACCGTTCATGTTTAATGCACGAAGAACGAAGAACAAAATCAAAATAGATGAGGATCTATATTCGTGTTCTTCAGATACGATTTTCAAATTTTTTTATTTTTCAGCTTTTATAACTTGGCAACCACGCATTATAAAATTATAATTACCAATTTGGAAAGAGATTAATATTCATTCTTTATCTAAAATTTCCATGAATCTTTTCTCAACGACAACCACCGTCCATAACATGGCAACAGCGCATTTCTGCAAAGATGATTTTTTTGGCAAAATTAACTTGATTTAATATAGTATCTCCACTTTGAACCATTCCCATACCAGATTTCCAATAATCCGAAATGACCAACTTGGCAACAACGCATTTTCTGGAGACAAAAATCACACAAAAATGATTGAACAGAAGAGTTATCTCGATATTTCTATAAAACTTTACCAAATGATCTCTAGCGTCCATAACTTGGCAACAGCACATTTCCGCAAAGTTCAATATCATTGCACGATTATCATTGCTTGATTGATTAGTATAGTAATCACTTCGAATCATCCCCATATCAGATTTTCAGTAATCCGAAGTAACCAACTTGGCAACAATGCATTTCTGCAAAACAAAAATTGTACCATTAGAATTGGTCAAGGGTATACAAACGCGATTGTATTTTTTTTAATAAGGTTTTACAATTTTTCTATCGCTTCGGAGAATTTCCCAAGATTGGATATTCCGAAGATTCAACTAGACTCATTTTGCAGATCAGAGATATAAATGACATTATCAGCAAGTGTATCCAAATACAGTAATCCTATCAAATTTTTATTTTCGATGCATATATATACGTCTAGAGCAGTTAAGCGGCTAGCGTATATATACGTCAAGAGCATTGAAAGGGTTGATAACACTTTTTTCTCAATGGAGTGAAGCCAGGTCACCGTTGATCCCCTTGAACTACTCACAAAGAGAGCCTCTTGAAATAAATTCATCTTCACTACTACTGCTCTCTGTTTTTTCGTGGCTGTATTTAATAAAAGTAATTATTAACTATCATTGGAACGTGAAAACAAAGACATTGCTGTGCGTTATAAAGATAAAATCAGGGCGATGACGTGCCTAGATCCTTTCACATTCACTCCAGAAGAAATGAACTTCTATAGAACATTTCTCACCAGTTACTGCTTTCGATATGAGTTCCTATCTGTTGCTAACTCATAGTTTCTTTACAAATCAGCAGATGAAGGCCTACAAAAGTTTGACTGGCTACAAATATTTCGAGGCTGGATTTGTACATGATTGTGAAGCGAAGTCAATCGGAGAGCACATTGTTGCGATTGCCTCAGATATTGTTCAAACTTGATTTATTCATATTTCTTTCTGAATACGTATGTTATATTTTATATCTTGATTGTAGGTCAAGCATTAACAGAGGATGAACAACTCCCCACTGTGAGTCTGGATTATATGCGAGAAATATGGTGCAATAATTTCAGTTCATTGTACTTGCATGGCAGGCCATTCAAAACTTTGCAGTCATGTTGCTACTGTGCTGTATAGCCTGGAATGAATCAACCAATATGCTAAAAATGCAGCTTGTACAGAAGCGAAGTGGCTGGTTCCATCAATATGGAATGTTCCTATTATTAGTGCCACTGAAATGAAACTGAGCCAACGTCAAGACCTTCAGTTCCTGCAAAGAAGATGATTTCCGCTATGGAAGATGATGAACTTGTAAATTTCCTTTGGAAAATCAAAGAGACATGCTGATGGATGCGGCCGAGCCATTTGCTTCAGAAATCGGTAAGGGCATCCAAAGATCTCTGATACCAAGTGTTTATGATATTCATAAAGAAAAATATGATGGCCTGCCCTATAGAGATTTAAGAGATTTAGCACTTCAAATCAATGAAAAATTGAGTAGTGAACAATTTCGAAATATTGTTGAGCCACAGTAAAACGAAATGAATCTAGAGAATGGTTCAATCAGAGAGCTGGACGCATTACTGCCTCAAATTTGAAGAGGGCCTGCAAAACTTCTCTTCCAAAACCTTCATTGTCCCTCATCAAAACTATTTGTTATCCTGGAATATCAATTCAAATCGAAGGCTACAGAATGGGGATTGTGCCATAAAGATGATGCATCAGAAGCCTAAGAACTTGAACAAATGGAGTCATACAAATTTGAAAGTAGAAAACGCTGGATTTCACATTGATTCTAGTTACAACTACCTTGGAACTTCTCCAGTTGCTATGGTATCCTATGGGTGTGTTGAGGTGAAGTGAAGTTATTTTAGACCATGAACATGCTTAATACTATCAAACTCAGATGCAGATAAAAGTAACCAATTGAAAATACTGTGACTTTGTTATTTGGTCACCAAAATGTTTTTTCAAGAGTGCATTTTCCGAGATTAAATTTTGTATAAAAGAGTTGTGCTTCCTGAACTTCTCGGAAAGTACCAGGGGTAGACATTTACCTGATCTGGTGTTTTTACAATAAAGCAGATGATGGCCGCATTATGTTACAAAGTAAAAATGTTGGATTCAACATGACCTCCATAAGAGCCCATTTAGAATTTTAAAATGTTTTTACACTTATGTTTGAGTAATCATGATCAATTTTGATCAGAGTTTCAACTATATATGACTATACCAAGAGTGTTGTCTGTTGTGACATGTTATTTTATAAATTGCTGCAAGTGAAAGGGATTTTTGACCTCACTTTCAGTTCCTGATGAAGAGACAATAAATGAATAGAAAAAAGAGTCCACTTCATTTTCCATATCCTTGTTGACTGCATACCCGAATTTAAAGAGGATTCTTCTATATATATATATATATATATATATATATATATATATATATATACATTATTTAGCCATCTATATTATATTGATTATCGCAGGGTAAAACTGCTATTTTGGTAACAGATCGCAGATATGTTCCATTTTGAGTCCTTACCTGGACTACTCTTACTTTGGCATCCTTGCCAGGTATAACTTTTATAATTCTGGCCACTCCATAGATAGAACATTGTCCTCTTTTAATAAAACTAACATGCCCTCCTTTAAGTTCTGAACTTCATATTTCCACTTCGGTCTGCTCTGGAGCTGTGCCAAGTAATCTTTATGCCAGCGTTTCCAAAAACTTTGCTGGACTTGGGTACGCAGTTCCCAGAATTTCAAGCCATTCTCGGGTATCTTTGTAAGGTCTGGTTCAGGATAGCACGTTAAGGGAGCACCTATCAAAAAATGCCCTGGGGTTAAAAAGGTAAGATCAGTGGGATCATCATGAATAATAATAGTGTTGAATTATTCATAAGTGAACTGACCCGTTCCTATGACTCTTTTAATATATTTTGCGCTTTTTACACCAGCTTCCCACAAGCCGCCAAACACAGGTGAGTAGCTAGGAATAAAATTGAAGTTAATTTCTTCATCTATGGAAAATGAAACAATTTCATTTTTATTTTTTTTATTTTGAAGCTCTTAAAGCTGATTGTTGGCTCCTTTAAAAGTTGAACCGTTATCACAATATACTTGGAATGGTTTTTCCCTTCTGGCAATAAACCTTCTGAAGGCTGCTAAAAGGCATTCAGTAGTCAAGTCTGAGAGCAATTCCATGTGAATAGCTTCCACTGAAAAACAGACAAATAACGCTATATATGCCTTAGTATTAATAGCTTTTCTTATACGGGATTTTTTTATATAAAAAGGTCCGCAAAAATAAACACCAACATTTTTGAAATGGTCTGACAGCACAAACTCTAGTTTTGGGTAGGGAGCCCATTAATTATTGTGAACATTTTGCCTTATGCCGAAAACATGTGACACATTTGTGAATATTTCTTTTTATTTCTCTTATCCCATTTATTATCCAAAAATCTGAGATTGAACTGCAACACTTGTCGTTGACCGGCGTGGAAAAGGCGCAAATGCTCTTTAGTTATGATCAAGTTAGTGAGGTGGTTATTCTTGGGTAATATTATAGGATGTTTTTCACCAAAACAAATATTCGAATTTTCTAACCTACCCCCAACTCGTAAAATTCCCTCATTATCAACAAATGGTGCCAATGAATCTTGTATGTTTTCTTTTTTCTTCAAACATTTTATTTCTTCCTTGAAATGATAAGCTTGTTCATGCTTTAACAGAATTTTCAATTAATTGTCTAATTCTAATAATGTTAGGTTTTCTGTGATTTTTTCATTTTTTCTTCTTGAATTGTGCACAAACCTGAGCATATAAGATAGTACCCTTTGGAGCTTTGAGAGTCAGGAAAATATTTCGCAAAAACGGTATTTTTGAACTAAAACATGAGGGAGCGTATGAAGATTCTCTTCAAGCAGTGGGATTGGAAAGTCAATGTTGAAATGCTCATCATGAGTAAACTCATTATTTGGAAGTTCACTTCGGCTGTGAAACCAATGAACATTGTTTTTTATCTCTTGAGGTGACAGCCCTCTTGAAAGACAATTAGCGGGGTTATTTTTTGAATTGACATATAGCCATGTAAAAGATGAGCAAGACTCCTGAATTTTTGCTACACGATTTGCTACATAAGCATTTAATTTGATAGGGTCTGTCTTGATCCAAGCGAAAGCAATATTAGAATCCGAATAAAGATACACTCTATCTATTCTGGATCTCAACAAGTCATGAATTTTTTCAGCCAATTTTGAAAGAAACAAGGCACTATTCAATTCCAATCTGGGAATAGTTGAAGTTTTATTTATTGGAACGATCCTGTTCTTTGAACAAAGCAAGGTTGAGTAGGCTTTGTCATTGAAAATTGCTATTGCATATAAAACCGCGCCATAAGCAACAGCTGAGGAGTCACAGTAACCAACCAATTCTATGCAAACAGCATTGAAAAAATTTAGATTTCGTGGAATGTCTATCAATGGCATTCGAACAAGATTGCTAGCAAATTCTTTCCATTGCTTTAATAAGTCATCGGGGAGAATATCATCCCAATTTAATTTAATAATCCATAGTTTTTGCATATAATTTTAGCAGCGACAAGAACAGGGCCTGCGAATCCTGAAGGATCATAGAATTTGACACTATTTTGAAGTTCATTTTTGGGAGCGGAAGTTTTGAAATTATCAGTGGTGGTATTGTACGATATACAGTTGCATTATTTTGGCTTATGTCTACCTCATCGAGGTGCCGATCTTTTATGGGGATGTCTTTTAATATTTTTGGATGATTAGCGCCCCATGTGTGAAGCCCAAATGATCTTGAATTTAAAAGATCTATTAGTTCATTTTTTAATTGAATTGCTTCGCCAATACTATTACTTCCTGTTAAAATATCGTCCACGTACGTATTGTTCAACAAGGCTCTGGAGGCTAATGGAAATTGATAATCTTTGCTATAGGCAAGCACCACCAAGCATCTAGTGGCCAAAAAGCTAGAACTTTTCAAGCCATATGTAACCTTCTGCAATTTCAAGCACTGAATTGGCAGAGAAGGATCTTCACGCCACAAAATATTTTGCAATGGGGTGTGGCTTGAATCCACCAACACCATTCTGTACATTTGCTTTATATCAGCCAAAACAACGTACTCGTATGTCCTGAACAGAATCAAAATGTCAAATAATTCTTTTTGTACAACTGCTCCATTGTAAAGAAAATAATTCAAAGATTTTTCATTCTTTGTCTTTATGCTCCCATCAAAAACAACACGAAGCTTTGTGGTTCGCTTGTCTTCTCTAATAACAGGATGATGAGCCATGAAGTACACCGCATCATTTTTCAAATCATAACTGTTGAGGTCGATGACCTTTGCATGATCAAGACTTATGTACTCATCAATAAAACTTTTATACTGCGAGAACAATTCTTCATTGAATTTGAAACGTTTTTCAAGATGTTCAAATCGTTTATATGCTAAGAAAAATGAATCACCGAGATCAAGATCGTTCAGATGTTGCTTCAAAGGAAGTGAAACTTGGAATTTATTATCAATTACTTTAATAGTATTCTGAAATATCGTTTCACAAGCTTCTTGCTCACTGGGGTATTCGGAAAATATTTGTGGAACCTTTTCTGCTTCCCAATATTGATAAATGAGATTTTCAATTTTATTGATCGTTCCAGATGAAAATGATTCTGCAGAAAAATTGCAAAATGCATTGCCTTGAGAATTAAGAGGTGCTAGACCACTCACAACATAACCAAAAAATGTGTTTTGCAATATTAAACCCTCTTTTAGGTTAACCTTTTCAGGGAGCAAAATTTCAAAAAATACATTTGCGGCAAGCAGAATATTTATGGTTTTTAGAATATAATTTCCATCAGCAAGTTCAATACCTGTTGGAATTGTTATAGGAGCTGAATCAAGTTTAATGGAGGGTAACTCACTAGTAATTTTTTCCACTACTGCACAGCTTATTGTCATTTTATAGTCGCGTACACATGATTCTATATCAATATTGATTTTCATATTTGTCTGTGAAATTCCCACAAAATTCAAGTAATTTTGAAAAGTTTTTCGGTTTAATTTTTCAATTAAATCCTTAGTAATGAAAGAAGTTTGAGAGCCACTGTCAATGAGACCGTAAGCGTACAAAAAGGTACCATTATTATTTTTTATTTTTACTTACATCGTAGGCAAAAGAACATGCGTAGACATGCAAGTTGAGCCCCTAGTTGAGAGCTGCACTGAGATATCATTTTCTGTAGTCAACTGTTTCTCCGAGTGCAAAAGGGTATCGTGATCCTTTTGGCAATTTTGACATTTGAATGAAGAAAATCTGCATTTTCTCAAATGGCTATTTAGACAAATCCTACAACATTTTTGTTTATCTATAAAAGAAATTATTTCATTTGTTGGAGCTGCTCTGAATTTTTTGCAGTTATAAATGTTATGCCCTGGTATAGAACAGAATGAACATTTTGGATCGTTCTTGTTTTTTGTTGCCAAATGTACATGGTTTTTTTATTTAAATTTTTCACCTTCTGGCAGAGCTACAGCTTGTATCTAAAAATTGCAAAAATTCTTTTAACGTTGGCAGTTTTGAATTATTTCTGTCTATTTGATAAGCCCTATTAGTGCATGGATCAAGATTTTCAGACAAAATACAAATCAGTATCATATCCCAGCTGTCAATTGGATGTTTCAAATTTTTTAGTGCGCCCAACTGCTGTTTCATTTTGCTCACAAATTCTCGTATTGCAGGAGTGCAACCTTTTTGTTTGCTTGGAATATCGAGTATTGAATAAATGTGTTAGCAAATAATCATGCCCTCATTTTCATATCTCTCGTTCAATACCAAAAGAGCCTCATTGTATGAACCATTAGTTATAGATAAGCTTGAAATTAATGCGAAAGCCTACCCTTTTAGGTAATTCATCAAATAAAATGATTCTTCAACATTTTTGAGATTGTTATTTTTGTCTATAACGGCATATCATTTCAATGAATGGTTTGAAATCATTCAAGTTTTTTCCATCAAAATGTGGTATATCAATATGTGGTAATTTTGTAATAGATATTTCGAGCCTCTGCTGAGGAAGTACTTGCTTGAGTTCCACTTCATTTGTTTTATTTTTTGAAATTATTTTATTCAAGCTAGCGGAGATGTAATAGTCATCTTCGACCACTTCCGTTTCTATGATTTCCTTAGAATCCAAACTGAAATTTCAATTTGAATTTCTTGGTACTTATGGAAAGCATCAGTCAAGTTTTCTTTTCTTACTGTAATTTGTTCAATTAATACATCAAACAAATCTTTTGATTCTTTCCATTGACGATATACATTTTTTCAATTTTTCTTTTAATTTGCCAATATCCTTTTTTGATGACATTATGTTACTCAATCTATTGCATTTATAACATGAGAAGCTCAGAAAAATGGAAATATTACTTTGTAAGGTACTAAGGAAAGAAAGGCAATTCTCACACTTACTAAACTAAGCAGAGGAATGGAGCAAAACTGCACTCAATATATGAACATTTTCGAATCAAATAACTTTTCTATGAAAATGTTCAATGCAAGCTGAAATATAGTTCAAAATTTCAAAAACTGTCAATTTTTTTCATAACAACCTGACACATTGCTCTGCTGCCATCTAGATGTTACTTGTCAGTATTCACCTGAAGACGATTGCAGATACAAGCATTCGAAACGTCGTGAAAACCTTTCAAATACATTAAGACGATGGACGTCCGAAACGATAGTAATCAAGTTACCACATCGTCTATAACCTTCAAACAAATGTTAGATGTTACTTCATCAACAAAACGGCCATCTTGAATTTCGGTACTCCGGTAAGCACGAAGTCTACGTGATGCTCCATCTGTCCACTGGTAGCTCAAACTCTGTTCCTTGGCGATTTTTGTTTCCACCATGATAACTTGTTGCATGCTGAGATTGAGTTTACCAACACGTGCGAAGCGAATATTTCGGCTCTCGGCTTGATCGGCCATTGTTACTAACCACCATTTATGCTCACAATGCTTTTTATTTCACAGAAATCCGTTATTTGCACTGAATTCGTTTTTTCTGGACAAACAGGGTCACATGTCTTTATTTCACTGATATCAGCTACTCTCATGTCTTCCTTCCATTTCGTTAATAGGGAGTATATTCGAACAGGGTCACATGTCTTCATTTCACTGATATCAGCTACTCTCATTTCTTTCTTCCATTTCGTTTATAGGGAGTTTGTATTCGTTTTATTTACACTTTTATATGCACAGATCATTAACAGGTGATTTTAAAACTATGTCTTATTTACACATATATACAATGATACCAAGAAGGTAGAGCAACTTTTTGTAATTGTTTCAAAAACATATTTATATAAGAGACATTTTTGTTTGCTGTAAAACTACGGTGACAAACATGGTTCACCTGATGCTGATAAAATCGGACTGCCTGGACAGGTCGCGCGCAGGCGACATGTGATGTTGCCATGGTTGCCAGTTCAAGAATATTTAAGAAGACCTTATTGGATTATGTTTCCAACACCTACCACGAAATCCCCGATTGATGGCCGGCTAGGAGGGATTCCAAGCTTCTTACTGTCCTTAGACAAAAACAACTTTTTGAAAGGTTCATGGTTCCCGCTGCGCGTATTGCTCGCAGATGTAGAAATTTGTTCTCAGCTAACCTGCGTTCCAGATGTCAAGGTTTCCCAAAACTGTGATTGGTTAACTCACTCAAATCTAACTGCTCATGGCGTCGGATTTCTACCCTCAAAAAAGAAGTTTTTAGGACGCGAGTTTGAAAATATGCTATTGAACCCGGTGATATATTCTTACAGGGTGATTTCTCCGATTTTGTTACAGCTTTGAAAGTGTTTGGACAAAAAATATTCTATTTACTAACAAAACCTAATTTATGACCTACATACCATTGAATATACAAAAAATAAATTTTAATGCAGCACTATGATCTGAAATATGATTTTCCAAATTTTTTAAAAAAATACTAGTTGTACATAATACAAGAAAATAAAACTATATCACAACAGTTGAAACAATTGTTAAATACAAAACTAAACTGAGTACAAAAAGTTACAAAAACAATTTCATAATGAGGAGCTAATATGTTTTTATTATAAATTGAATATCTTACTTGACAAACGTACTTTGGTGGACAGATATTGATCAATCTTCAACACACAGGTACTATTTAATCTAAGATCGGATCATAATCACCACAAACAAGCAGATAAATTGGCACATTATCTGATAGAATTCTATATTTTCGACAAATGCAACCTATTACTCTTTCTACATGAATCCTGACATGTGCAATGGCTCCAGTTGCTTCTAATTCAATTGGATGCAACTGCTTCTTTCCTTTGGTAAAAGCACGAATTTATAATTCAGCGTTGAACAGTTTTAGATAATCCTGTATAAAAAATCTCCTGTCAGCTGATATCACATCACCTAAAAATAACTGAAAATATACAATAAATTAACTTACTGATGTAAGTAAAATTATACCTGGAATAATATTATCCAGGAATTTTTAACAACATGCTTGTCTGAAGCTCGACCACCCCATGCTTGACTTATGAAATTGATTGTTCCTTGGGTCATTCCAATAAGAAATTTCACTCTATGATTGTTTTTTTAGTTCGACCAACACTGGGCACTTCTGAGTAAATTTGATGGTTTTTCAATATATATTTCGAAGCAGTCTATTATAACTGATATTTTGTCACCAAAACTATCCTTAAAACATATAGGCATATTTTCCTTCAAAATTTCTCGACTTGGACGGACAATTGATTTCTTCAACCTGTCGTACAAAACATCAACGATATTCTCAAAGTATGTTGATGCTGTAGTGGTACTGATACCAAACGGTATGCGGAATCCTTGAAATCCAAATTCAGTCTCAACCTCATCATTGTTAGTACCACCTGCTCAAAAATTGCTGAGATGGAATTATAATGCACTGGAATATAATATTTGAAGCCTTCCACAAGTATTTGTAACTTGTCAAATGAATTCAAACCAGTATATTACTTTGTTTTTATATCATCGTCTTTCAAAAAATTATGAAACATCTCTAGTTTTTGTATCCTTGCCTGTAATTTTTTAGTGGATTCGAGAAATATAATCATTTGTGTGGAGTCTTATATCTCTTATATTGGTCTGATAATGTTTATCATTCTCATTTGTTTGTGCCTCCAATAACTCAACATCTTCGTTTTAATCAGGAACTTCCTACAAAATCAAGCAATAACCTTGATGAAACTAAACAAAATATAATGTAACTATACCGCAGATATATCTTCTATCATATGTTTCCTTCTTTTCCTTACTCTGTCTCCTCTGACAGAAGTGATATGAGCTTTATTACGAACTACTCCATCATTTTCATAGTCCATTGCTAAAAATGGAACCCAGTCAGGACTATCTTCAACGTTATTCGACTCGGATGGTTCTCCTACAATATTATTAAAAGCACTGATTAATTAATTTCTCACTAGACACAAGATGTTAACTGTACTACTTATTTGAGTTTGACTGTGGAATCTTTTCTTCTGATAACGTGTATCCATTTTTGGCGTCCCTTTTTTGAGATGCTAAGTCCACTCTATGTGCAAAAGGTAGTTCACTAGGTATTTTGTAAAAGTTCACTCGATCAAGATCCCCGGCTTTCGCAATTCACAGCACAACACGTTGTAGGCATGTTTTTATGTTGTATAGGAAAATGTAATATCATCCTCAAACAACGGATTTCAGCAAGCAGCAACACAATCACCCACAAAACACAAGTTGACTATATACTTTTCTAGTTTCCTTTCCATTGAAATAAACGACATGTGTGCCTACAGGCGGCCATCTTGATTTAATTTTGACCGGATCTCGAAGTGCAGAGCCCAGACAGCACACACTTGTTCTATGAACGTTCATAGAAGTTATCACCAGAATGTTCATATATCCATGGAACATATTCACAAGAGACATGTCATATTCCGAGAACATGCCATGAACTATGCGATGAGAGAGGAACTCTGATTCTATAAAGGAGCTATGAACGTACTTCAGAATATCCTTAAACCTCCTTGAAATATTCTGGAGCATATTTCAGGAAGGTTCTCAAAAAATCCCCTACAAATATTCCTCCAAATATTCTATGGAGATTTTCCTCTAGTTCTGGAAATGTTCTCAGAATATTCATTACACATTCATCCTGAGGATATTATTGGGCTGGATTTATGCAGCACGAATTAATACCACACCAAACTCCAACTAATTAAGAAAGTTAATTGGTGTTAACTTCAAATTGACCAATGATATTCACTGATTTCTTAGTTGGAGTTTAGTTTGATATATATATATATATATATATATATATATATATATATATATATATATATATATATATATATATATATATATATATATATATATATATATATATATATATATATATATATATATTTCTTAATTTCTTGACCACATATGTTTATATTCTTTATTTTCTCGGAATAAGGGCCTTAGTCAGCCTATATAATTTTTAATTCATTCGACGTTTCGACATTGTTTATGTCATCTTCAGGTAACTTTAAAATAATGTAAATCATGTAAAGATTGAAAACATAATACGTTACATAACATCAAATACGTTTAAAAATTAAAAGAGACATTATAAACTTACACTATAATTCAACTATTATTCTTTCATTTCATTTGATGTTTCATGATTGAATGAACGTTGTTGAATGTTTCAGATTGCTAAAATCAACAAAACGGTAGAAAAATACAACATAACAATAGCACATCGATTACAAAATACAAATAACATTTTATACTCAAAATTAAAACCTGATATTCCAAAAAATAAACAAACCCACACCGTATATAAAATACCATGTAAAGATTGCGAAAGTACATATATGGGTCAATCCAAACAATACCTGCAGAAACTAATTCAAGCCCACAAATACTCAAAAACGGACATCACAGCATTGTCTAAACACACGAAGGAAAACCAACATAAATTCGATTTTGACAAGGTTGAAATTTTGACAAAAGAAAAAAATCCAAAAGTTAGAAATTTTCTCGAAATGATTCATATAAAGAAAGATACAAACAGTATTAACAATAGAAACGACATAAAAAATCTCAATCAAATCTACAATAACTTATTCTTAACACTCACTCCACAACAATAAATTTACAAAAAAAAAATAGTTAACTGATCTTTACATCTCTACACGAAAAAGTCTTGCATGAATTATAGCTATAGAGCCCTCGTACTATAACTGAATATGTCGAACACTCCAATGTATTTTATTTAAAAAAAACGATAACAGATAAAACAAAATCGATACCAGCAATCTGAGACATTCAGCAACGTTCATTCAATCATGAAACATCAAATGAAATGAAAGAATAATAGTTGAATTATATCGTAAGTTTTTAATGTCTCTTTTGATTTTTAAACGTATTTGATGTTATGTAACGTATTATGTTTTCAACCTTTACATGTTTCACATTATTTTAAAGTTACCTGAAGATGACATAAACAATGTCTAAACGTCGAATGAAATAAAAAATATATAGACTGACTGAGGCCCTGATACCGAGAAAATAAAGAATATATATATATAAAAATATATATATATATATATATTTTTATAAGTACGTTTGATTTTTCTATTTCATTTCCCAACATCGCATTAAATTGAAGGAAGTAAAGTGTTCACGAGTGTGTGTCGATTTCGCATAGCCTTCATAGCTCAATTGGTAGAGCATAAGTCCGGCAAGCTTAGGGTTGCGAGTTCGAGTCTCGTTGGAGGATGCTTTTTTTCTTTAATTTAAATAGTCCATTATGCCACAATTTCCTTTTTCATAATTTCTCACGGACAACAATTCCCCACTTCACAACTTATATTTGGCTAAAATCTTATCAGTGGTTGGAGATCATCTTCCTGGATCTTCTACTGAAATCGTCACTTCGACGATGATGTTTGGGTGAATAGGTACTGGTCTCGACGGCCACTGATAAGTACGTTTGATTTTTCTATTTCATTTCCCAACATCGCATTAAATTGAAGGAAGTAAAGTGTTCACGAGTGTGTGTCGATTTCGCATAGCCTTCATAGCTCAATTGGTAGAGCATAAGTCCGGCAAGCTTAGGGTTGCGAGTTCGAGTCTCGCTGGAGGATGCTTTCTTTCTTTAATTTAAATAGTCCATTATGCCACAATTTCCTTTTTCATATATTTTTATATATCATCAATAACTGGGATACAATTCTTAATGTTTCACTTTCTAGAAATTCTATAAAATGAAGTCTAGGCTTAAGATGCCTATAATAATCAGCAGAATGCTGGTTTTGAACGTGAGCCAATTATTAGTTAGTGACAAATAATTAATAATTTTTATTATTGAAGGGCAAAAATCAGACATTCCACTCCATTTTATATCAATAAAATACATTAGTCAAAGTAACAGATTTATCTCGAGGAAGACTCGAAGGAGTCATAAAATAAAATAAACATATCAAAAACAATAAAAATATAAATATTTCTTGATATTTATCAAAAAGAAAAAAACACAAAAATATGTATTATTTCTGAGATTTTTCCTCTCTTTGGCCTTCACTAACCAGCCTTTTATGGCAGATTCCACATCGGACTCTGTGGTAGTCTTTATGTGTATTTTCATCACAGATTCTGAATGTGTATTTTCATCACAGATTCTGAAAAAGATAATTCAAATAAGTTAATATCAGTACTTCAGTCATCTTGAAATTTTTTATGTTTTTGGTATAAATATAAATTCGGTATGAAATACCAGGCGACATAGCTGGTTGAACCATGGCAAAAATATTGCTTCCTGGTATTGAACTTTTCAAATATAACCAAGATTCTCACCTTTCACTATATTGGCTATATTTAAGGCAGAAAAATTCTCTTTTTTTGAAAATCCCAGCCAACAAGTACATTTGCAATTAACTTCTCCATTAATCGTTTCGTCATGAGTTTGTGGTTTAACCCCCCGATTATTGATAATTCGTACACCTGAAACAACCAAAAAATTATATAAATAATAATATGGTGTAGACTTATATCAAGATCATTTGAAAAAATATATGCAGAAAGTTTGTTAGGTTGTGTGTTATTAATTTTCAGGGGTTTCACATAATAACTGTATGATGTTCATCAACACATTTATATAATTAGATGATCACTTTTTTAAACAGTGTTGAAGTTGTTCAAATGATTTTCCTAGTAATAAAAAGTATCCATCTGTTGTATTTTCAAATATTTGTCTACATAAAACAAAATAGTTGAACTCACCACTTTTGTTTTATTCTCTGCTATTTCTAAATATTTATCAACATTTTTTAATCTATCTATAGTACTAAGGGGCAAATCAAACTTATCAAAAATCGATTCTTCAATTTGTTGATTTTCATCACTATTGAGATTATTGCTGAATAATTAGCGGTGACACTGCTGACTCGGATTCTAGGGAAGCTGTTATCATTGTAATTTGAGATTGATGGAAAGGCTTCATTCAGAATATAACAACTCCCCTTCATCTAAAGAAGTTGATGCTTTTGCAACAACTTTTACTAGGCTAATGACTTGTCCAAATTTGTGTTTAATTCGATGTCTTCTTCTATTGGTTCCTCGAATCGGACGCTGGGTCTTCTTCTGAGGATGATGATGTGTGGTGACGTTCTCGTACTCGGAGGTCTTGGTGGTTGGTTATCGTTCGATAAAGCGATTCCAATTCTGATCGATTTCTTTCGACGACATTTGCAGAAGAAATATAGGATCACTAGAAGGATGATGAGAGTGATCGTAAAGTACGTGAACTGGGAAATGTGTTTGTTCACGAAAGCTTCGTTGATGATCTTGTCCAGTTCCTCTGAGTATTGGTTAAGCTTATGTTCGGCGATATTGAGATCGTCGGTATTAATTTTATTAAGTTTGAGAGGTTTGAGTTCTGGTAGCTATGATCTCTCTGGGAGATGGTCACAACATCGAAACGGTATCTGTACTGCATGATTCTTGTAGGTTTCGTTTCTGGATTCTTCGACGAAGTATTTTGAATGAACTCCGGTGTTACCAATGAAGGCATTGCATTCGGGTTGGAGTTTCAAGAGAGAATTGGAATTGATAATTTTTGTGATTGCCTCCCTGTTGGCACATTTGATAGTGACAGGTGGTGGATCGGATATAGAGACCAGCCAAAGATTTTGGGAAATCACTTGCACATTGTAGTCCTTTGCGTGAATCAATTAATTAGAGTCGATTCATTTATGATTTTTTTTCGTCAGTTATACCCTGTATGTTGACCTTTTCTGGGAATCTATGGCGGTATTCTTCGCACGTTTTGGGCTTGAAAATTGATATACTTGCCCCAGTATCGATTAGAATTTTGAATGTGTTTGTTATGTCCTTGATATAATGAAGATTTTTGGAATTTACAGAGTACAGGGAACTCACATGAAGGATTGTTACGGGAAGTTTAGATCTGGGTGATAATCTTCGATGTTTGGGGATTGGACTTGTCTTTGAATTTCCGATATTGGGTCTATCGGTTGGTTGATTTCTGATAATTGATTCGGTGGGTGGTTTGTGCTCGGAAGTGATAGAAAATCCTGATAAGTTGAGAGCTCGTCTAGCATTTGTGTTTGATCGTATTGGTTATATTGATCATATTGGTGACTTTGATTAATATCAGTATAGTAATCGTTATTGGTGGAGTAATAATCATTGAATTCCTGATTTGAGTTATCAGCGGTTTGATAATTCTGGTTTTCATGTTCATGAAATGAGCTCTTTGCTGTTGATTGGAATAGTTTGAATAATTAGGATTTCGTTGAATGACAGTTGGTCGAGGTTGGGCTTGATTCTGAAATTGGGGTCGCGATTGGGTTTGGAAATCGTTTTGGGGTCTATTCTGTTGTTGGTTCGGTTGATAGTTTGGTTATCTTGAAAAGTTCTGATTGAAATTTGGAGAAGAATTTGGGGAGAAATTTTGAGAATTCGCTTGAATTCTTTGCTGTCTGGATCGACATTCGTTGGAAGTGTGACCTACACGACCACAACTATAACAAGATCTTTGAGGTGAGGGTAATTGATTTCTTCTGATCATTGGTTGAGGTTGGCAAGGTTGACTTGGTTTTTCATTTTTCTGATTTTCGAAATGAGATAACTGTATTTCTCTCCTAATTCTAATGTGGACTTCAAGTAAATCAGTCGGATTTGAAGCGCGTACGACTTGACCTATACGTGGTTCGAGTCCAGTTGAAAGCGTATTTAATGACATTGTTTCTATTAGTCCGGATTGCGCTTGTTTCTGTTCTATAGAAAGAACAGATTTTTGAACACAAGCGTGCATTTTTGCATTGTGAACTTGAGGGCGATTGTAAAATGTCAGAGGCGATTCATTTGGCAGTTGTTCAATGCGTTGGAGGTCGTGAATCAATGACGTGAGATCGCGAGAATCTCCAAAGTATAGATTCAATAAATGTTTTATTTCGTGATATGTTCCAGGGTTCCTAGAACAAATTAATTGTGCAGCTCTACCTCTCAATTTGTTTTTTATGTGAATCACTGATAAATCTCTTTGATCTACTGTGGCCATGCGGTACGCATGGTCTCATGCGTTCAAAAATGTATTCAAAAATATTTGGTCTCCTTTAAATTCAGGCACTATCGAAAACACTTCAGATAACTTATAGGCTTCGATTTCTGTTCGATTAACATCAATATCATTATCATCAGGCATTCTGTATCAAAATTATTGAATTGCGATATCACAAGTCTAAACAATCGAACAGTACGATTTTACTTTGATTATTGACTGTAAAATTATCGACATTATTTTCTAAACAGGGAATAATCAATCGGTACGATTATTATTGGAAATAGATTGTAAATCGGCGAACGAGATGATTCAAAATTGACTCACAATAATAGCACGATGCACATTCTCATCGGTCCTGTTCTTGAAGTTGTCGAACCAGGGGCTTCACGATGTGTTCTTTCCGTTGTTTTCTTTAAGTGATGACTTCTCTGAGGGTGCTCGGTCCTTTTTCTGTTGAGGGATTGGAATCCGCCGCCACTAGTTAGGGTGTCCTTTTTCTAGCAACGTTGTCAGATCCTACAGACTGCGCCAATTGTTATCTTCGTATCTTTAATATTCACTTTTTAGAAAACGGTACACAACTTTAAAAACAATACTACTTTTATTTCAGGTAAATGTAAAGAGTTTTCTAGGACTACTTGCTACTAACTAACTAGATTGAATGAAATATAAATGAATAATGAATATCGTGAGACCACGAAAGGTCTCTTTATACCTTCTGGCCAGCGGTGTCAGCAATGCAAACTTGTGGGAAATGAAATACTATATTACGCTGACACTGCTGACTCCGATTCTAGGGAAGCTGTTATCATTGTAATTTGATATTGATGGGAAGGATTTATTCAGAATATAACACATTTATATAAAATATCACATAAATGAACACACCTATTACACCAAACAAACAGACATATATATCCAAGCAAGAATATAAACAAAAATCTTATATAATATATATTCAAATATGCACATTTTGTCACATAAACTTATCATTGTAGAACTCTTGCAAATTATAATAGGGTGTATCAGCCAGAAAAGTGTTTACTCTTATTCTAAACTCTTTGTTGGTCAAATTTGCCTATCTTATATCTGAGGGCAAGTGATTAAACATCTTGACCCCATTGTAAAAAATAGAATCCCTGGCCAAATTTGTTGAAGGAATTGTCAATTTCAACGCGGTAGAACGAATGTTATAAGAATTGCTCAAAGCCTCGAATAGGGACATATTTTTGTAAATGAGATAAACTGATTCCAAAATGAACGAAGCAATCACTGTTAAAATCTTTTCCTCAACGAATTTGTGTCTGCACGAATCACGAGGTTTAATCTTATACATATACCTGATAGCCCGATTCTGCAGTACTAATACAGTCAGAAGTACTGATGAATTCAAACATTTAAACATTCAAACATTTAAACATTTGAACATTTAGACATTTCGACATTTCGGCATTTCAACATTCGACATTTCCACATTTCCACATTTTCACATTCCGACATTTCCACATTTCAACATTTCTACATTTCAATATTTTAACATTTATTTGTTTTTTTATCAATCATGTCCATGCCTGTAACCTTGATGAAAATAAATATTATTATTATTATTATTATGAGTACCTACGAGTCATTATTTTGGATTATAAAAAAAAATTATTCAAAATAAAGAAAAGTGACAGGGGCCCTTATTTCTTTATGAAAAAAAATTCGAAGTGAAATATTGGCCCATTGGCGATTTCAAAAATAACAGCTGAATAAAAATAAAACGACTGTCAAATATCAAATATTTGTATTTGCTGACATCTGAAAAACCAAAAATAATAGAAAACCTAATCATCATTGTCTAAATTATCATAAATGTCATCTTCTTCCATTAATGTGTCTATTGCTGTAGGTTAATATGTTGATAAATTTGGAATAGTAAACTCTGCTATTTTCATCGATATATGGTCGGAGGTGTTTTATCTTATTTTCTGGAATCACCCTTTTTTTTTTATTGGTGTTAGTTGTGTATTTTGTAAATTTCTAGTTGTTTTTTTTTGGTGCTGCTGAACTTTTGGTTGTGAAACAGTACCAGGCTTATCGTGTCTGTATTGTATCCATATCATCAACGAGAGTAGGGGGTTTTCGGCGGATCATTCGTATTAAATTTTTCCAGTCTCTGGAAATATCCACTCTAGTAGTGGTAGTTTTCTTAGTTTTTTCTATCTTAGCATGAATTGTGACAGGTTCCATATGTGTATTCACTGACACTAAAAATTTGTTACTGATAGTAATTTATCTTCTTGAATTCTTGAACTCTTCTAGGATTTTCATAAACATTAGGGGTAAGTAGATGTTTCTTGTTTGTCCAGGGCAGCAGTCGCTAAAAAAATTATTTTATTTACGTTTCGAGAAAGAGCATTTGATTAAGAAAACAAACATGATCCTATTTCTGTCCTTTCTCTTTTGGCAATGGTTTCATCCCATAAACAGCGGATGGCCAAATTTTTCTCTGGTTCCATATAGGGTGAGGTTAAGCGTCCATAATTTTCTTTTGTAAAATGATATCCCACTAGTGGGGCGGAGAATTGAAAGGCATTTTTGCAGGTCAAAACTAACAACGACTTTTTTTTCATTTGTTTTGCAGCGGTGCCCATTTCTTTTCACTGGCATTCTTTCTTTTTCTTCATTGCTCGGAGCAGACTTGAGTAAGAGGTTATAGAGGTTATACTCATCACGAGTACCACATGTATCATTTGCCAGGTTATGAAAAGACAAGTTGAATTCATTTCTAGGAGTTATGTTTATTCTAAGAAGTAAGTTACATACAATCTGTACATCTATGACATGGACAAATCAGGCGACAGATATTGCTTCTTCGTGTGGGACCAGTGTGGGACTACCGGTCTGGGACTTTCGGGTGATTACTATGCTTTCCTTCCGCACAGATACCGGATTCTGACGATCCCTTTTTCCTGTTATGACTCCAACTTTTCTGAGTTGAATCACATGTGTTTATAAACATTATTTGGAAAACTTCGAATCTAGCCGCATTTTTAAGCAGATAGTATTTTCTTGAGTATTTTCTTCTCCATCTCTTCTTTTTCTTTCGAACTTTTTGTTTTGTTCCTCAATCTTATTAGCAAAGAACTGATTTTGTGCTTCTAACGAGAGGTTAGGTTCCCATTTCCTTTTCCTTTTGAGCGTAAAATATTCCTTACGTTGGGCTTTCAATCGCTTCTTTATACTTTTTTCCCAGTTCTTTGGACATATTTTTCTTTTCTCGTTTCTTCACATTTCTCAGTTTTTTTTTCTTCCTCTTCTTTCATTTACTGGTACTATAGCATATTTTCTCATTTTCCAAATTACCCTAACCATTTTGGTAAAATTCCACCTACTTCCCAGTGGTTTCTCCAGCTGTTAGGTGCCGATTCTTTTTTAGTTTTGATAATAGTTTTTCCTTTTTGTCTTATTTTCGCCATCTGAACTTGAGTTCAAATTGATTCAGAGTCCGGATCGCTACACTGCACAAAATCCTCAGAACTACCTCCGTAGTCTGTTTGTTCCCCAACATCGGATCCCAGATCCTTGTAGCTACATTCTCCAGTAAAATTATCGGCAACTTGAATTGGTTCTGAATTTAAAATAACTAGTATCGATAAAAACTGGAATACTATTTGGAGCACTTGAAGTGTGTTTATTCTTCTTGTGACAGTTATATACCCTGATTTCTACACCATTTTCTTGTTGTCTGTATTACCAATCTTATATATCATTTTATAGATTATATATATATATAGATTATAGAATATAGATTATAGAATTATCACTGTTCGTTTTACTTCAAAATCTTTTAATACCTTAGTTTTATCTTGTGATAGTTATATACCCTGATATTTACAGCATCTTCTTGTTGTCTGTATTACCAATCTTTTAATATTGTATACCTTCCATAGTTAATTATTTATATCTCAAATGGATGTTTATTATTGCACAATCTTACTATATTGTTGAACTTACACACAAGCAGGCATACCCTGCTTCGTAAGTATTTTCTTGAATTTATTCACCATTCGCCATTCCAAGAATGCAATTACACTGTGAAATTATAAATTATAAACTTGAGTGAATAAATTATGATTATCAGTTTCGGAAGATTCATCACCAGGTTCTGCCCGTTTCCAAGATCTGGTGGTTAAATTCTCGATTCGGTTCTGAAATATACAAAATTGAAAATATAATTATTTAAATTACTATTATTATGCCTACATAATGTAGGCATAATGTCCAATATCCTCAGACTTGGGAATAGGGTGCCTGTCTAAACACACATTTTTGTCAAGATGTAAGAGATCCAAACATACTCTCAAACTTGCATCTGCTTTCTCTACACAAAAAATATTTTTTACCCACTCTGAAGGTTCATCAGCTTTTTCTACAACGTCCCTTTGTAACAAGTTTTCCAAAGTTACTCTCAATTTTCATTTGACTGTGCCTGGTAACTTTCTACAATTGCTTATGATTGGATAATGATTATTTTTTCAATAAATTTTTTATACAAAAGGAGTTTTATCTGTTTTTCTGAAGACATCCGCATTTGTTTTGACAAAGTTTATCTCATAAATTTTATTTAAGTTTAAATCCACTCTTTACATTAAGTTCGATCGTTTGCAAGCATCAATTTCAAATAACGGTGTATACTTATTACTACCCCAGGATTGTTAAGGTCAGACTGTTCTGGAATATTTTTGTAACCCTTTTGAGTTGAAGTGCTTGTACACATTACGTTGTTGGTACAAATTGCGTTGTCAATTTTCAATTCTATTGTCTATTTACATTGGATATGGATTTATTCAGTAAAAATTTGACTCAACTTCATTATGTTGATTTTCTTCAAAGGTATAAACATAATTGATAATGCAACAGTGTGTAATATTCCAAAGTAGGGAAATACCCATATTTTTGTTGTCATATGTTTTCTACGGAAGTACAGAGACCTATATTACTTAACTGTACTTATTGATAAACCTTCTCAACAAAGTAAAATAGTATATATGATTATAGTACTGATACCGTTGTTTTTATAAAGTTGATGTTCACATATCAACCTTATTTTAAATTTGAGGAAACGCCTGTATCGATACTATACTTCGAAATGTACAGTAGATTGTACAGTGATTATTCAATAGAGAAAATATCGATAACCTCTCTATCTATATGTGATTTTTATGATGTGGGATACCACATTATTGTGATAATCGGAAATATATTGGATATTATAAGCAACCAGAAGTTGATTCCTGAAAAAACCCATCCACAGAGTATTTTTTAAATTGTCTATGATTTATATATACGTTTTAATCTACAAGTTCTCAGTTATAATAGATTATTTTTCCAGTTTCATGTTTAACTGAGTGGCGTCCAAAAATAAGTAATATTTAACATCACACTATATGAATCTATTAGTGCCAGTTCCCACACGAGTGTCTTGTTCTGAGTAAATTCGCCGAGGAGAAAAAAGTAACATCTTGTCGCTATATAAATAATGGCCACAAGACCAGCTACAACATAACACATTACAATCCAACTTTATATTAATGACTACCAACTGTTTCAGACCACTCCTTATCTGTATCATCATAATTCAATGAATTTATATTACTCACTTCAATATCATCAATCACCAGTTCACTGTCGCTACCATCTCCTACTTCATGTACTTCTTGCCTTCTTCCATATTGCTCTCTGTATATAAAGCCTCCTTGATATTGATGGTTCTTAGGTCTTTGGCACCCTACCGAAAAATGACCCAATCCTTTGCACCTGTTGCACTGTTTTCCAAAGGCAAAACATTGTCCTCTTGAATGATTTTTCACACATTTAAAACACTCAAATATATTCTGATTTGTTAATCTTCTTTCAACCTCTAATTTTCAGGGATTTCCTATGTTTTGTTTATTTGTAGCTCCTCTCGCATTCACTACAGAATCAACTTCTTGTTTCTGAAGGCCTTCAGCTTGCAATTTTGTCGCCTCTGAAGACCTCTGCTTATCAATTTTTCTTGGGGATTTAAGTCTCTAGTTCCTAGTACAATCCTGTCTTTCATCAGAGTTTATTCTTGTGTTTCAAAATTGTAATATGTAGCCATGATAATAGAATCTTTCGAAAAATTATCAAAGCTTTCGCCCTCTCCTTGATTACGAGAAGAAAACTTGAACCTACTTTAAGTTACAATACTTCTAGGTTTGCAGTAATTATCGAATACCGAAACTACTTTTTTGTAATATTTAAATATATTCAATACATAAATGGCTTCCCCCCCTTCAGCCGTTATTCTTCTCTCATCCGATTTGTCTTGTAATCCTGTTGCTAACAGGTACATCTCAAATCTTTGTTTAAATTTTTCATAATTAGTTGCCAATTGTTGGTAAAAAATCAATGTTGCTGGCCAATTTATATCCATTTTCTTTCTCATAGTACTCTTTGGAGTTATACCTATCTAACCTAACCTCAACTGTTTACTTGCTGATTTCAACGAGCAGGTCGATTTCTTATCAGTTACTGCAACTTTTAGAATCACTAACTCTGGTCAACCCCTGACACCATTTTACATACTGTGCTAAGTTAAATAGTAATAATACTAAATAATTAAACAATCATTGAACACATGTTTATCATCTGGTTGACATGCCTTGTGTCCCGACACTTGACATCTGCGTTCGGTACGTCTACATGTAACAGTTTGAATCATTTTTCATTAATTCAGGGTAGGTATAACAAAAATAAATCATAATTGTGAGTGATGTTTATCTTTATAAATTATTTACAGGATTTATCAGTAGTTATGAAGAAAGCATGTTTTGTACCCACTTACCTGAATTCCTCAGAAAGTGCAGCTAATAAATCATTTATTTTTGTTCCAAGAAATCCAACTTCAGGAAAATCTTGGTTTCAGGCAGTAGGACTCACTGTTGTGAATATTATTTGTTAGTAGAACATATTAATAGTTATGTTTTAGTTGAATGAAGATTCAACAGATTTTTCTTTTCATAAAAAAACTCGAAAGGCTTCACGTATCAAACAACACATTTATTCCACAACTTGGGGAGACAGTAGTAGAAAAATCATCTGAGAGTGAACACGGAGTAAACATTTGCATTCCTCAGTTGATACAGGCAGGCACAATAAATTCAACGGAATGTGAAAGTGAAGAAGCTGTACCTTCTTGGAGACGACCTAGAGTCGAAAATGTGGAAGAATCATCAATGGAAACAAGTATATTTGAAAATACAAGAACTTCTTCTCAGTTACACTCCACATCTACAGAAGAGTTTGAGTACGAAGCGAGATATGCTGGCTGTTAAATTGCATCCTCGATTTTATTTAGGTTTGATGTTTATCATTTAGTAAATATCATATACAAAAATGAACATGTTTCAGAGAGAGATATTTCAATTATATTGAAAAAAAATAAACTTTATGCAGATTTTGGTCCTAGTTTTTCATATGTGAGTGGAGTTTTTGCAAATAATATTTTGAAAATGGAAGATAAAATGGAACACTTCAATTTGTGGTCTGATTACATGAAGGTTTTGCAGTTCCTACATATAGCCTTCATATAATAAGATTGTTTCCATCATTGATGGCTTCGAAAGAAGTATTGAAAAGCCTTCCAATCCTATTCACCAGGCAATGGCTCGGTCGCAATATAAGAACTATAACACTATTGAATATATCATATCATCGACTCCCTATGGCTTCATAAATTTCATTTCTGAGGGATATGGGGATCGAGACAGTGATTGAGTTATAGTTGAATTCTGTGGTTACTTGGAAAAGCTTCGCTCTTCTTCAGCGTTATTGGCCATTAGGGGATCTGAACATTCAGCCTCTATATTGAATGCAAAAAATGAATGAATGAAACTTGGATAGACCAGCCGGCGTATCTGCATATGAACAACTAAGTGAAAAGGAAGTACGAGAATGTAGAAATAGAACTGCGCTCCGAATTCATGTAGAAAAACTAATAAGTAGAATTAGAGAATTCGCTCTGTTATCGCCACATTTTAATATTCATATTCATTTTATTGGATATTTAAATGCATGTGTGACAATAGCATGTGGTATTATAAATTTGCAGCCAGAATTAATAAAAACGACATATTAAATTGTTATGGGGTGTATTATGGCAATGAATAATCGTATTATTCATATTTGATTTTTCACATTCAAGAAAACCAAAAAATTTCCCAATGTTATCTTCTGTACCTAGTTTGTGAACTATTTACCATATTGTTTTCAACTTATAAACAATCAAAATCAGATGAATTTGAACACCAAATACATAACTAAAAAATACTGACACTAATAGACCTTATAAAAAAGATTAGATACTCTCATTGAACCTCGTGTTATCAATAATAAATTTTTGAAAATTTTGTGTGAATATGTGTTACACAAAATTTCGAAAAATATTTCATTGATTCAGAATACATATACTCATATATATATTCAATATACACTTTTTATTATCCTCAAAATGTGAATCTGCAACTGCAAATATTCCTTTATTTTTTTCCACATTTTCATTTGCAGTTGCATTTGTGCTTGATACCTTCCAATAATCACATATTTTTTATAATATTTAGAAGTGATGGGGCATTTCACTTCTATAATATACTCGTCAGAAATAGCATCAGGTAAAGCTCCAAAAGCTGGCAATAACTGATCTAATACCAACCCACATTTCCTCGTTTATATTTCACAAAGTTTTTCTGCCCATTTAACTACTTCATCTGTCTCAAATACTTTCTGCATGGCTTCCGTTGCCAAACATTTTGTTGCCCCAAATATATTTTCCACTAATGTACCATCTGTTGCATAAACTTGCTTCGAAACTTTTCGAAGCGGTAATTCTACCAAATCTTAGTTCATGCCGTGCGACGCCAAACTACTACACAATCACTAACTCTAAAAGTGAACCCCAGAAAAAATAGTTATGTATCGAAAATATCTCAAAGTTTCAAACTCAAAATCAGTCGAAAGATCTTCCCGAGTCCTGAAAAATTCTAAAATACGAAAATATTTCTAAGTGTCGACAAATATTAAAATATCAAAATTCAAAAAATTATAAGTCGAAAAATCCAAAAAAATTAAAAATGTTAAAGTACCAAATTCCAAAAATATTTCAGTCATGAAAAATGTAAAGTATGAAAATATTTCTAAGTGTCGACAAATGTTAGAGTATCAAATTCCTAAAATATTTCTTCAAGTCCTAGGCCTGCTTTTCTCGTTTCATAGATCTAAATAGACTCATTTAGATCCACCCTTGAGTACGACAGGGCACTGGTACGGGCCGTCCTACCTTGATACAGAGTATAAGGTGGGGTTCATGAACAGTTCTAAATAATTTGGGCGCCACAGGGTTTACTTTACCACCCAGTGCCTGTTTTTGTTAATATTCTCTCGTTCCACTCGCAAAACCCAGAAACCGTGGAACGCAATGACTCGTATCTACAAATTGGGTAGAGGGTAGTTCTACTGAAACCAAAATATCTAAAGGTTACTGATACGATTTATTGTTGTTTTTTTCACCATTGACCACTACTGACACCCTTCATGTAACACTAAACAAAAATTATCAGGTAATCGAATGGTTCCAGATTGGGACAACAGTGAATTCAAACATAATGAAGTGAAATAAAGTATATGATCAGGGGAAGATATCATGGTATGGCTATATCAAGGTGTACAGAGAATAAATGTAAATTGATCATGTAACAGTGCCCCAGTGAACCAGAATATACTAATTAAACTACAATATATACAATAAACCCCAATAACCCCCGCAAAACTACAATGTTAATTCATTCGGAAAAAATGCAAGCATGCGGTAACAGGCGACCATTTTTCCGAAATATGTTCCATGGAATGGCCAAATTAAATACCAAGGACAAACACTCATATCTGGTACTTGCGGAAGAGGGCGGTTTGGCACCCCCGGTGGTTCCTATCTCTGTCAAACAGATCTATTCTTTGGTGGAGGGTGGGAACAGCTCCACTAGGTCACAATGTCAACTGTTGTGCCCCCCACTAGGACCCTGTGAAAATCATCCATTTTCACAAATAGTTAAATCTAAAAATAAAATCATTTAAACAAAAAAATACGTTCAAAATTCTAAAAACCCGATTAACATTGAGGGAGTGTTTTGGAATTCATCATATCTACAAGTCACCTAATTCAAATGATAATTCTCCCGAAAGTGCAGAAATAGTGTTTATACTGAGAGACTGAAGTGACTTATTCCCACTCGCGTGTTTAACCAAATCACTTTAGTCCCATTTCTGACAGATAAACCATTTTTTATTTACCAACACACAAAAAATCCACTTCACCACACCAACCTGTTGAATATACAAACGTACCCATCGATTATTCAAGCTCCTCCGGAAATGGTTGCTATGATAACAATGCAAAGACTAAGAGCGAAGACACACATGGGGGTTTGTGCAGATTCGGCATTTATACCTATGTTTTGGTACATTTGAAATCGTAGACATACGTGCTGATTCAGCACAAACTTCTTCTAGAATATCTGATGAATTTTTAATTCAATATCATAAAATAGATGTTAATAATCAAAATCATATAAATATATACATAGGAAGAAATGATTTACTCTTCCTTGCCTTTTTGAATTCCTTTCCTACGCTCTGAATTCAAACAATGCTCGGCACAGAAAATCCTACTTTCCATGTTGAGTAATTTTTTCCGCCATATCCATCCTACAGATGGAACTTTGATTTAAATGTGATGTGCAGGTGGTCATTTATGCCAGGTATGATGAACTGTTTGCATACAAATAATGAAACAATTTTTTACCGAGTAAGACTTCATTTGAAGAGACAAATATTCAAAACAACTTATGAATTGAAATTAACTCATTTACTTACCTTTATTATAACAAATAAAACGAAGTGATAATCGGAAAAAAGATGAAAAAAATATACAAAACAAATTATAAATTGAAATAAACTCATTTAGTTACATATATTATAAAAACAAACACAACAAAGGAATTTTTCAAATAACTGGAGTTCAGTTCTGAATGGTCAGTCAGATTCTGATGAACTCTGTCTTCTTTTTTTTCGAGATTTTGAAATTTTTTCAAAGATTTTCAATAATCTATGTTTTTGTTCAACATGTTTTTGCATCAAATTAGTTTGCTCATGAATTCAAATTCAAATTCAAATTCAATTTATTCCAAAACAAATATCAGGTAAGTTACAATACAGTTAGTCAATATTAAGTATATATATATATCATTCATTTACGAATATATGTACCTAACTATCATTGTATTCCTTCGATCAGTAAGAATACAAACTAAGCACAGAATGCTTGTGTTTTGTACTTCTTAATGATCAGCCAGAAAATATGCATAGAGTTTACACAGTTTATGAATCAGACGAGTGATCAGTAAATATTGAGTTTAAAATAAAGCGAGGAGGTACAGAAATTTATACGAGGTAAGTATTTAGAAATAAGTTTTACTTTAAATAATTTAGTAAAAAATATAGTTCATCTGACTCTATGAGCTCCTTTATTTTAGTTTTGAAAGCTTTTTCCCTTCTTAATTCTTTCACACATAGAGGTAGTGAATTATAAAGTTTAGGGCCAATGAAAAAAACGAATCTTTGTAAGTGACTTTTCTTGAAAATTGGCAAATCAATAGATTTGTTTACTATGAATCGGGTAACATAATGTTTAAGCGGATTAACAACGGGTTTTGTTTTACGGTAGGTATGTAGTAGGCAATGATATGCAAATAAGTTTTTGATATTTAGTTGCTTGGAGGATTCCTTATACAGACTTTTTGTATCATATAATCTGTCCTTTTTGTAGAGTATTCTTAGCAAACAATTTTGAGTAGTTTGCAATTTTTTTGCGCGTTGTGGTAGAGGCCTCCCCATATTACTATGCAATATCTTAAAATTGACTCAGCTAATGAGTTATAAATTATGGAAAGGTTTTTCCTGCTGAGAATATCACGTAACGAATAAAACTTATATATTAGTTGTCGTAATTTCTTTGTTATATATAATGCATGTTCATCCCACCTTAGGTGTTGGTCTACCATCACGCCAAGATATTTCAGTTTATTAATTTTTTCAATCTGTGGACACCCTCTGAGGCATATTTCGTCACAAGAATAACTATGTACTGAAATGTATCTTTCTGTAGGTTGGTCTTCACTAGTTAAAGAGAAAGTAATGAAATTACTCTTCTGAAAATTAACTGTTAATAGGCTGTGGTTCAACCAACTGTGGATGTGAGAGAGGCTTAATTTAGTACATTCATATACCTTTTCCCATGTATCATTTATAAAAACGATAGCAGTATCATCTGCATATGATACTATATGGCCATGAAAGTTATTTAGATCGGCAATGTCATTAATATACACGAGAAACAATATTGGTCCCAGCACTGAACCCTGCGGAACACCGACTGTGATTTTAGTGGATCACTGAGACACTCTTCAATTTTTACTCGCTGTGTCCTGTTTTGTAAATAATTTTTTAATAGATTTAGTGCTGTGCCACGTATGCCAACTTTATTGAGACGTTCAAGTAAAATACTGTGCGACACAGTGTCGAAAGCTTTGGCCAAGTCAAGAAATACCGCAAGACATTTTCTTGACTTATCCAAGCCTCCGACAATATTTTTAGTTAGATCCATAATTGCATCTTCTGTACTCATGTTTTTCTGAAATCCATACTGTTTCTCTGTGATACACTTATGTTTGATAAAAAATTTCTTCAAACGATGTTTCAAGCACTTTTCGAATATTTTTGCAAAGTTGTTTATTACTGAGATGGGTCTATAATTGCTAGGGGTTTTGTAATCTCCAGATTTATGAATGGGTGTGATAATTGCATTTTTCCACTGGGAAGGTATTATACCTGTTTCGAAAGACAAATTTATTAAATGTTTCAAAGGGACAATAATACTAGTATGTACTGATTTTATTAATGTCGTGGATATTTCGTCTTCTCCAGCGGCACACTTATTTTTCAATGTTGAGATAGTTTCAATTAGTTCATTTTCTGACACTGGCTCTAGAAATATGGATTTATTCAGTGTTTTATCCGAAGTCATAAAATTTCTATGTGGATTTTTCTATTTTTTTGTCTTATCTTTTCTGCTAGGTTATGCCCTATATTTGTGAAAAATGTGTTGAGGATATTTGATTTTTCTGTGTTATCTGTGATCTCCTTTCCATTTGTTCCTAGTATATTTATCTTTCCCAATACCTTTTTCGACGAGGTTGAATTGGATGACAATTAATCACTTCCCAAACTTTTTTATAGTTATTTCCTGCTTCCATTAGTTGGTTTTTATAGAAATTCTGTTTTCAGTTGTTCTGAGAAATCTTCCTATTTTTCAAATAATCCCTGTGTTTTATTGATTGCATTAGACCTACTGAAATCCACGGTTTTATTTTCATTTGACTATATTTGACCTTCATCTGTTTAGTACATGTAGTTAAGTGTTTTTTAAATGTCATCATGAAGTTACTGTAGCTTTCTTGTACTCTATCTACATCTACTACCCCTTTCCAGGTTTCCTGTTTGAGCAATGATTCAAATTTCTTATAATAAATTTTTTTGAAATATTTAGTTTTTTTCATGTTTGGTTTTTCATTTGTGATATGTGAGGCTAGTAGTAACGTAGCATAATGGTCGGTTAAATGTGTCTCTATCACTAGGGGTATTAAGTTTATGGATTTGGTGATGGAGTTTTTATTTTTACGAACAAATATATGGTCCAAATTGCTTTGAGTTTCCTCAGTAACTCTCGTGGCTGCGTTTATATAAGGAAAAAATCCATTTTCATTAAACATGTTTAGGTAGTTAATTACTTCAATGGAATTTCTTGCAAATAAATTAATATTTATGTCCCCAAGAAAAATTTCAATATTACATTTTTGTAGATTGGTGAAATATGTATTGATGTCCATAGTGTAATTTTCAGCATTTATTGAGGGAGGACGATAGGAGGCAGTGAATCCAACTTTGGATTCTTCAATTTCAATCAAGAATCTTAAGAGTTTAGTTTCTGTCAATGGAATGATTTCAACAGTTGCATTTAGACAATTTCTAATATATACTAAAACTCCATCATTCTGATTAATTTTCGAGTCATTATGATATACAGTGTAATTTGGAATTGAATAGTCACTCACCCTTTCTATGTTCCAAGTTTCAGAAAGTACGATTACCTCTATATTATCCTTCGAAGTTTCCAGGTATACTAAAAATTCATCGAAGTTTTTTCTGACACTTCTGATGTTCATGTGGATAATACCTAATGTATGATTTCTGATATCTTTATTGAATACTTCCTCAATATTACTGATCACCCTCGTATTTGTCTCACTTTGCTCATCCAATAAATCAAGATACTCTAACATTATGAAATATGTTTACAAAAGATAGTAAATGATATCAATAAGAATTAAGAAAAATAATAAAGATGTTATGTTAATGACAATACTGATAAGAAAATAGAAAAATATACGGAGTTGTTTCACTCTGAAGTTTTTTAATCTAAAAATGAAGTTCCTAGTGGATAGAATGATTCCTAGATATTACATTTTAGTGCTTCGTGCATGGTATTTGTACATGAAATATAAAAAAATTTATGGAGATGTCAGTGCATTTAAATCTTCAAAAGAGTATATGATCTTGATCTTGTTATTTTTCTTAACAATAATTTTTCCATTTTCAGACCATACACTAAATAGATTTGTCACTTTGATAGCTTCATTCATAAGGGTCAATCTAGAACTGGTCAAGTCTTCTTTGATAACTATTCCACTACCTTTGAGTAGCTTTTTGTTCTTGTAAATATTTTGCTTCAGCTGATAATTTGCCATCTTGAGAAATATTCCTCTAGCTTTTCCAGTATTGAATTTACCAATCCTATAAGCTGCCTCTATGTCGGAAGTTTGAATAAGTTGATTCATTTTGTTATTTAATAGATTTTTTACGGTATCAATGGTATTTTCATTTGAATCTTCACTCATATTGAAAATTCTTAGATTGCATCTTCTTGAATCCTGGTCGATGTTGTCTAATTTGTTTAAGTATTTCTCTCGCTCACTCTGTAATTTAAATATATCTGACTTTGCCTTCTGTATTTCGATGTCCTGTTTTTTCTGTTGCTCCACTAATTTCAGCTCCAACTCAGATATTTTCTTATCAAGAAGATCAAATTTTTTATTCTCACTTCTCGTTATCTCTTCAGACACATTATTTGCAATGGTTTTTATGAAGCTATCATCCATCCACAATTGTTTTATCACTACGTTCACCAGGGATTTCATTTCCTCGGATTGATCTCTTGTTAGCACCATATTGTGATCAGATGCCTTTATCACTGGATTTTGGTTTCTTTGAATCCCGATAAATCAGTTTCACTTGAACTATGTTTAGTCTTTTGTTTGGGTAATATTTTCACAGATGTTATGCACACATTTAAGCCTGTAATTTTACTTTAACTAGGAGCTCACAAACGTACGTCTACTCGCTATCAGGCATTGCTTGGAATTAGCTGCACATATTTTATCAGTAGTTTCCTGCTGGATAGCAATATTTTTCTCAATGCACTCTGTAATTCTATTTATTATATCAGTGTTTGTTAGTACCTCTTTTTTTTTCAACAACATATGTACTTGGTGAATTAGATGCTATTGGCGTTTCAGATAAGGGAGTGTGACCTTCACAAACTACTCAAGGTCACTAGGCCACCTGACTACCAATTAACCTCACAGGTGGGTATTTGCGGCTACGCTTATCAGTGGAGATGGGTGTGGTTCACCAGAAGCTGAATTGAATATTGATGTAAAAGGTAAATTAATTGAAAAACGCCAAATACCCAAAGTACCACACAACATCACTAACTTACCAAACGATGTTGGAAATAAAAAAAGGTCGAGTACCCAAGTCCATTTTTATTCAAGATCACCCTTATGTGGTTCACTTCAAACTAAAATCCCAACAATGATGAATTACTGGAGTAGCATGACATGAAATAATAAAAATTATTCGGGAAGCGTATGGCATCTATTATCTCAATAACGAGACCACAAAATCCAAAGTAAATAGACAACAATATTGCAATCGTGCATATCAACGGAACATTGAATAAATTCGTACACTCTACTGACAGCGCACCATAACACTCGTAGGCAGAAATTAAATACCGTCAGCACAAACCAACTCAGGGTTGAAAGCAGTGAGAAAAGCGTCGCGTGAGCTCAGGCTCATGCGCATATAAAACAAAAAATGTTGAAGGCACCAAAGTTCACGCTGAAACCATTCCAGTGATGTGAATGAACTTCAATTCTTTCTTGAAAGCATTGACAGTATCATTGAACATTTTTACGATACTTCAAATACTGCTAACTTTCAAAACGTAATATTGTTTCGTACAATAATTAGTAAACTTGAGGGTTCCGCACCTGAAGTTGTTAATATTAGTTGTGCTACTACGATTGATGAAATAAAAGTCGAACTCATTAGGAATTTCAGTGACCCTAGAAATGAAAATTGTCTATCTCTTGATTTGAATAACTTAAGCAAGGACCGAACGAAACCGCTTATCAGTTCCACGATAGAATCAGAAAATTATTGAATACTATATCAAATTATCTGGATATTCACGAAAGGGACGTCAACCTCCGCAAGTTCAAACAAAACATGTACAATAACCAAGGTTTAGAAGTATTTTTAGCCGGGCTTAAAAATCCTTGTGGTCTCATGGTCCGTACAAAGAAACCAAAAACTATGCTCGAAGCTATACATTTTATTAGGAAAGAAGATAACATCAGATATATGCAAAATGCTACTAATAACTCTAATTCTAATCAAAATAGAAATAATCCAGTGGAACAGAACACATCTAGCAATAAATTCCAATCATTTCAATCGTATCAGAATAGAACTCAATCATTCAATCAAAATTTCAACTCCCATCGACCAAGTCAACAATTTCAAAATTTTGTTCAACCCTCGACTAGTGGTCAACAAAAATATTTCCCTACAGGGCCAGTTTATGTTCAACCGAAACAAATCAACCACATTCAAAGATACCCCACCAATCAGCAAGTTTTCGGGAGTCCAAAGAATGTTTGGAAACCGAATCCCCGCAATCAAACCAAAATTTGCCCATGCCTACGCCTATGAGCACCACCACTAGGCAATTCACAACAAATACTAGACCCCCAACTAATCAAAAATGGGTAGCGGAAGAACTGTACAACACGGAACATTACGATTTCCAGAACGAAGAATATACCGAGTATCCCCAAGAAACCGACTATGAATTTTCAGAACCTTCGTCTTCTCATGAAGAAACTGAGGATTTTCAGTCGGACAGTCAGATAAACTTAGAAACGTGATCGAATTCAACACTCTATCCGATAAAAGGGAATTGCCCTATATCATTGTTAACGATCCCCCATTGAAATTATTGATCGATACGGGCGCAACTAGATCGTTTTTATCACCAGAATCAGTCAACAAATATTTTTCAAAATTTAAAACGAGAGATCCCTTTGTTGTTTCTACTTCATTCGCATCTTCAAAACATGATTTCTCAATAACGATACCAGCTTTTAGGGAATTTAGTGAAAAGAAAAATATCAAATTATACGTTTACAAATTCCATTGCATTTTCGATGGATTGATAGGTACTGATATATTGCAATCATTAAAAATCAATATCGACATTCCAAATTCCCAAATTATTCTTTCAAATTCAAAAATGCCAATAAACTATTTTAATGCTCAACCCAATCCTAAAAATGTTGCCGAAAAACAACTACCAGGCAACACCGTTTCGCAAATAAAAATTCCAGTAACCACAAAATCAGGGGAAATATCAGTTCCCAAAAAAGTTATTCAGAACTGCGTTATAACAGAAACGCTGGCAGTTGCTATCGATGGATGGGCAGCCGTCGAAATCTACAATAATTCACCGGAGGACACAAATTTTATCGTATTATATCCCATCGAGACAGTTCCAGTGGAAAATAATTTTGAATTTTATCACAAGAACTAAGAACAAAATTCAGTTTTCAAAAGCAATAACAATATTGATAACTTGATCAGAACTGGTCATATGAATATCGAGGAAAAAACCCAAATGTTATCCTTGTGTCGAAAATATGCCGAAATTTTTCATACTGACGAAAACTCGCTTAGTTTCACCAACCAAATCAAACACAAAATTCAAACTCGCGACGAAGTACCCGTATTTACTAAATCATACAGGTATCCGTTCATTCACAAGGAGGAGGTCAATTCGCAAATTCAAAAGATGTTACGATAAAACGTGATGAGACCAAGTAGTTCCCCATGGTCATCCCCCATATGGGTGGTGCCAAAAAAAGCGATGCGTCCGGGAAAAGGAAATGGCGAATAGTGGTAGATTATCGAAAGGTTAATGAAAAAACCATAGATGATCGCTACCCAATACCAAATATCACCGACGTGCTTGACAAGCTAGGCACATGTAGTAACTACTTTTCCACTTTGGATCTAGCTAGCGGTTTTCATCAGATAGAGATGCATCCAGATGACATTCAAAAAACTGCATTCAATGTTGAGAACGGGCATTACGAATACCTCCGTATGCCTTTCGGTCTTAAGGGAGCTCCTGCGACCTTCCAGAGGGTCATGGACAATATTTTAAGAGACCTTCAGAATCACGCTTGTCTTGTTTATCTTGATGACATAATTGTGCATTCCACTTCCCTTCAGGAACACATGATAAATCTAAAGAAGGTATTCGATCGCCTCCGTGAAATAAACTTCAAGGTTTAATTGGATAAATGCGAGTTCCTGAAGAAGGAAACCGCTTATCTAGGACATGTGATCACCACGAAAGGCATCAAACCAAACCCTGATAAGATAAAGGCAATTAAACAGTTTCCCATACCTAAATCAACCAAGGAAATGAAAAGCTTCCTTGGATTATTAGGGTATTATGCGAAATTTATACCGGATTTTGCAAAGATCACCAAACCGATGACGTCATGTTTAAAAAAGGGCTTCGAAATTAGAATTGAACGCTGATTACGTTCAATGTTTCGAAACTTGCAAGAACCTCCTAATAAACGACCCGATTTTGCAATACCCTGATTTTACTCAACCTTTCCTTCTAACGACAGATTTGAGTGCATTTGCTATTGGAGCGGTTTTGTCTCAAGCACAAGTTGGTCGAACCTGTGGCATATGCCTCAAGAACTCTCAACCAGGCGGAACAAAATCACAGCACAATCGAAAGAGAGCTTCTTGCGATTGTATGGGCCACCAAATATTTTCGTCCATATTTGTATGGCCGAAAATTCACCATTCATAGTGATCATAAACCACTGCATTGGTTATTCTCTATAAAAGACCCCAATGCTCGCCTCACACGATGGCGACTCAAACTCAACCTCAACGAGTTTGATTACACAATCTTGTACAAACGAGGTTCGTTGAACCTCAACGCTGATGCACTTTCTAGAATCAAAATCAACGAAGTCAACACCAACGACACGAACGATTTATTCCAGTACATGGAAGACTTCAATAGAAACTTTCTCATGCAAAACCATCTCCCTTCAACCTCAACATGACCCGAAAATCTAAACATAGACGATACCCTATCGATAGATGGGAATGTAGGAGAAATACCAAATATAAATAACGTTGACCTTGAAATTATTGAATCAATTGAAAACACAGATAACGAAACAGTCCACACTAGCCAGAAAAACCCCATTCTCGATATTCCGATCCCGGAAACGCCTATCAATAATTTCCAAAATCAACTTCTACTTGAGATTGTTTTCCACTCTCCAGTAGTGCCAAAAATCATCAGATTATTCGAAAACAAAACACGAACGATCATGCAAGTATCCGAAAATAATTTCGAACTAGACATAATAAACATTTTTAATCAACCTAGACAAACGAGAACTTCTCCCAAGACTATGTCAAATTTTGCGAGAAATCTTCAAAAACTCAGCTTTCAAACCCATTCTTTGTAATACGGTGTTAGAAGACATCAAAACAATCGAGTCACAAAACGAAACAATAAAGTTATATCATGAAGGTAAAACAAACCACAGGGGAATTCTAGAGACGGAGGCTCAAGTAAAACGCCGATACTATTGGCCAAACATAAGAGGAACCATAACGAAATACATAAATAACTGTAAAATTTGCCAAACAATGAAATACGATAGGAACCCTCCAAAACAAAAGTTTGAACTAACTCCAACACCGAATAAACCATTCGAAATCGTCCACGCCGATGTCTTCACAATCAAGTTTTCGAAGTACGGCCAGGCCTACCCCTTAGCAGGGGTCACTTCCATTCATATTACGAGAGCCCTCATAAACTTTTTAGCTCATCACGGTTCGCCGAAGTTACTAGTACTCGATCGCGGATCAGAACTAAAAAACCAAATCATCCAAGAAATGGCCACTTTACACAAAATCAATATCCATAACACTACACCTCTCAATCCGAATTCGAATAGTATAATCGAACGTTTTCATTCCACACTCATTGAACATATTGGAATAATTCAGAAAACGCGGAAAGATTCAAGTATTTTGGATCAAATGCCTCATGCAATTCTCGGGTACAATCACGCCATTCATTCTGCAATCAAACAACGCCCTATCGACGTAATTTCTGGTCATTAAGACTGCAACAGTCCTTTCGACATTTACGTCACAGAAAAATTGTACTCTGACTACATAAACCAACATAAAGAGTGCACCACGGAAATTTATAAGCAATTAAATGAATACATGTCCGAGCATAAAGAAGAAGCCCTAAAGAAGGTAAATGAAAATCGCCATGAACCCCTCAAATATGACCCAGGTACTATGGTTTACAAAAAAACCAGAGCGCGGAATAAAATCAGCCCAAGATTTGAAGCACGCCCAGTAAAAAAAAATGATAAAATTAAAGTTCGAATTCAAAAGTTGAAAACACCATCGGTCAAAAGCAAATCACATACAAGTACGAAACGAAAATTGCAAACTCAAACATATCATAAAAATAATTTGAGAAGACCTTTATCTCAGCAAAAAATTGTACCTTTACAGATTGCTTCTCTTCCTAGCTGCAGCCAAGAAGGGTCAAGAAATCAATATAACTAGTTTGGAATCTAATCCTGGCATATTACCATATAAATTGGGAGATGCCAAACTACAAACGACCTACCATACTTTTATCAATTTTTTCGATCTCAATCCATTCGAAAAAGAACTATCCGTAATCAGTATTCAATACAAAGACATAAGAAAAACAATTCAGAATAAAAACAAACTCTTCGCCTAAGAGTTGAGAAACATTGATAATTCAATTTCATTCAAAATCAATATAATCAAACAAAAATTAAACTTTTTACACTCGCATCAAAGAATCAAGAGAGGTTTTATCGACGGTTTAGGTACTATTTTCAAGAGCATATCAGGTAACTTGGACGCCGAAGACGGCAGAAGGTATGATAACGCTATTAAAGTCCTTGAAGCAAATCAAGAAAACATTGCAAGCACTCTGAACAAACAAATTTCGCTGAATAGTAAGATAATTGACGACTATAATAGCACATTGACCTTAGTGAACTGGACGAGATAATTTACGATTTTGAAGGGTATTTGACTGCTAAAAATGCGTTAGATCAAGTCGGTGACGTACTCGACATACTGAACGAAATTCTCCTCAATCTGGAAACAGCCGTCACCTTTACCAGACTGAAAACAATTCATTTTAGTTATCTGAAGTTCGAAGACTTCGAATACATAATTCAAAAACTTTCAAAAATGTACTCCTTAAATGAATTATTATTTGGAAATAATCCCTCTGATATTCATAAATATTATGAAATTCTGAACATAGAATCAATCATATTATTCGGACAATAAGATTGTTTTCATAATTCACTTCCCGATTACACTTCCTCAGACATACTCATACTTTTATCTCTATTCAATACCCTCCAAAAATAATACGATCCTTATACCTCCCAAAACTTTTCTGGCAATGAAAGATGATCATTACGAGTACGAGGAAGAAGAGTGCAAAAATACTCACCCACTGTACTTTTGCACAAATCGATCGCCACTTCAACAGTCCAAACCACAGGATTGCATTCACCAACTCCTTCAGCTGAAAAACGAAGAACCGACCTCATGCGAATCAACCCTCGTAGAAGTCAAGCGAGAGATAATCGAACCAATCAATACAGCCCACTACATAGTGATATTTCCGGAAAATACCAAACTGAGGACAAACTGTTCCAAAACGGACTCGACTACACTCAAAGGCACATTCCGAATCGAATTACCACCAGGGTGTAGCTTCCAAACACCCAAAATGAAGTATATCAACAACGAGGACTTTATCCCCGGACAACCGTTTTTGCTTCCCGAAGTCAAAGTTCCCCGAATCACTATGGGTCACCTGCAGGGACTACAACTTCACGATGTACCTTTGGACCAAATGCATCGTCTGCGGAAAAAACAGCTCGAAATCCATCAAGTCGCCTTGAAAAATATTTCCAAGAATCTGGCATATATCTGGTCAACACCACTGTACATCATTCTGACAATCCTTTTGATTATTGGTTTGATCAAACGCTATAGGACGAGATGTTCAAAGCCCGAACAGCATCCAGTCTCGGAGGACCGCGGCAATATCCAGATACCTCTCCAAATTCAAAGGACCACCCCCGATGAAGACGACGAATAGAGATCCACCCCATCTGTATGGATCTTTCTGATGAGGGAGGAATTACATCATCCACTTCTCATGGGCACAAGCCGAGTCAGCACTTCCCACGAAGCGGCCATCCCGAGCCTTTCAGATTCCAGGAACCGAATCAACATTTTACTCATCCACATTCATTTCTGCTTTTTCTCACAGATTTAGTCTTGATGTAACTCTTGTTGTATTCGCACCTAATTTTTGTACTTGTTATTTTCAATAAAAGTTTTTTTTTTAAACTTCGAAACGAAATACATAATTCGCGTATGAACCGTGAAACCAAAGCGATTTAGTTCCCAATAATAATCTAGGAAAATCTGGGCGTTTTCCCCAACCTAGCAATATTTTGCACAATTTGGCAACGTCGCAAATTTCCAGTGAAAAATGTCGTGCACAGTTTTTCTTTCCCAATTTCCCCTAACACTGGCAATGCTACAAAATCACCAGCACATCGCGCCATTCCCATTTATTTAATTTAATTTAAAAAAGAAATTAAACGAAAAATATCCCTTACCCAATTATTTACAAATTACAGTAGTCGCAAAGCCGTATTTCGAACAACACATAGAAAATAAAATGCACTGCAATTTTTTTCTCAATCGAGCCCTTTTGTTTTTTTAATAAGATAACCGTTCGCACAGAAAATACATATACCCGAAAAACACAATAAAAGCAGTCATTGATTACTACCTTCGAGTTTCGAAGGGTTTCTAAAACAAAACAGGAACGTGGAAAACGGAAAATGTAGTTCCAATCGATTTTCACCAAATATGCCTGGTTTTGAGCGATCACAAAATTACCAGGAATCCATCAATTCTGTTTTAGTGTCTCATGCAAGTTCTAGAATAGGAGAAACATATACGACTCGCTATCTAATTTTAAAAACAGAATTTGATGAAAAGTCGATGAATGAAATCCGAATAATCCTCGGAAGAGTGTGAGTGAAATGCCTCGTTCAATTGATGACCATCATCAAATACCAAAAACAATATCGCCACCAACTTCACTCAATATATAACTTGTGGAAAATAATCCTCGAAAGAGAGGTCTGGATAAAACATACTATACCACAAGTTCCTTTTGAATTTCACAAGAGAGCATGTAATCACGTTTTGCCTTTTCTGTCTCCCAAAAATGGAACTCTACGGAAGTTTGAGAGGGATACAAAAAAACATTCACCTATTTCTACCTATTCAAAAAACAACCCTGCCGGCGGTACGCATGACTCCACCGCTGTCGCAGGAATCAACGGTCAATCAGATTCCAGCAGGAAAGTACTCACTTTCGATTTCCTGGAAGTCAGGAAATTGAATCAAAGTTATATCACGGGTATACACCGATCAACCAGAAACAATATTCATTATGGATTTATTGCAACCAAAATTGAGCGATAAAGTTGAAGAAAAATTATTTTCCGAAAACATTAAATCATACATTTGACTTTGTTCGTGAAATAGGCTCGCTCGGCCAATGGCACTTTAGCGTTCAAGGTACAAGTATGAGTAAGGTTGGGTCCCTCTCCGATAGGTGGACTAAGGTGTGAGATACACTCGCCTCTTTCCAACCAATCATCAGGCCCAAATCTGTACCTTCAAATCACCAGGAAACGAGTGTAATTTGGTTTTCTCGCCACCCACGCGCGACGAATACCTCAATTTCAACAGAAAAAAATCCCAATCATCATTCAAAAGTACCATGAACAGCGAATGATGAAACTATTCATCCAGGCCACTTGAATCAGAACCAAAACAGATGCGAACTACTTCACGAAGACGATAATTCAAGGCCGAGTAACGCCGACCACTTCCGACTCCTGAATGACAGACAACATGAAAACAAACCTGGCGAAATCAAACAAACACCCATCCAATAAATTCACAAGAAATCGCACATCAAGTAAGTTGGAGTATATTCTTTTTTTTATATAACCCCCTCTGACAGCTATCGTTCTTTTCAAAATTCATATCATAATACCAAATACAGTCCTAACCTAAGAATATGTTATTTCAGGTCCTCTGTCCCCCTGTTATCAATCATAATTCGGAATTGATCTGAATGAAATTGGCGTTACACATTAGAAGAGCACAATATCAACCTGTTGGGCACAAAGCCCGTAACGAAAATCCAGCAGAGCCACTTTCGAGGGCTCTCACAACTGAAGAACACAAATGTCAATTCCCCAGTGAATCGATCAGAACCTAGAATTCAGCAGAAATATAACTACTTGGACTTCCGGATAATCATTCGAATATCAAGGTTTGGGACTAATTTCGCTGTGTGTTGAGATCTGAGCTTTCGCAGGAGGGTTTACGCAGGACGAAGAGAATATTCGTCAGTGAATTGACATAAATTTATTTTCATAAGGTAAACAGTGATGATTGGCTATACGAGTTACTGAATACAGTTAATCAGTCTAGTCTTTCATTATTCACATGTGAGGTTTCAGTAAAAATCGTACCGTTACAGGAGCATCAATCTTACCTGCGTCAACAACTACTGTTGGTGTCAGGGTTCCAGATATGGTATCTGTAATGTATCTCAACCGCACTTTGTCTTTGCCTCCTAAGATTTTGTGTAGCAAATCATAATATATCGGCTCCTTCTTTCTTTCACTTCCAGTATTTTTGCAGTGCCTAACAAATTCTACATATTTCTTAGTCGAGTTACGAATTTTGATACATATAGGAATATTCCAAAATAGTCTACTTCTCTTCTAGGAAGTTTCACGGAAATTATCGATAGTTTTTGATGAATACTGTTCTTCTGTATTTCAAAAACATCTTTTTGTGCAATCTCCAGTATGGCATTGCTTGAAAGTAGATTTTATAGAGGAACTATGTTTCTAGAAAATGAGAAGACAATATAGAAAATAGGATGTTTTATACTTTTCAAATCAATCCGCGTCACTTTTTAGGTTGTAGAAAGTTATAAATCCAAAACAGAGTTCAAAAAGGCTCAAATTCCTAACAAATTGCTAATTGTGATTGAAAGCAATATATATATATATATATATATATATATATATATATATATATATTGTAGCGTTCCGTTCGTCCCGCTACATTTCTGTAAGGTTTTGGATTTGGAGCAAGCCCAGGTGGCATGTTTTCACAATTGAGAACGTTCGAATGTCACTGTGACATGGATATCTTATAGTCCACCTAGTTTATTTGTACTTAAGTGTTCAAAAAAGGAAGGAATTAGGTGTGCAATCAGAACAGACATTATTCAGAATGATATGTCAAAATTAAAATAACACGCCATATAGATTTTCCAGGATAATATCAATGAATTTACTCATTGCCTTATCTGAATCTTCCATAGCAAGTACCTGATCCCAAGTAATTCCCATACATATATCGTTAATTTTTTATTTGCTGATTGTTTTAATGATTTTATCGTGATTGGTGATGGTTTTGTTGCATTCGAAAACAATTTGAAAAATGTGTAATGATCTGTGATATGAGTTTCCAGGAGAATGGAATTATCATTGCTCATGTTAACTAACATTTGATTTAAGGAAGTTGTGGTCTATGCATGATTCAGATTGCCCAGAAACTTTGGTGGGTATATTATTCATTGTTGATGTGTTACCACATTCGCTTAAAGTGTTCAAATATTCTGAGGTTGGTTTTTCAGTGGGCTTTAGTGGATTAATGTTGATATCACCTATAAATATACTGATATCTTCTGCCTTGGTTCGATGTTTATTTAGGGTCGGTGCTACCACCTTTGGTTAAAAGTGAGAGTTTGTCAACCACTGGCCAGATTTTTATCTCAAGGTTAGGAAGAAATGTGTTCTATCACAATGTGTTAGCTACTTTTGACTAATGGTTGCTTCTGCTCGATCGTCCTCGTGACTGTACTAACCATTATAAAAATATTATACAAATTTTGAATTTTCCGCCCAAAACTTGTGTTGTGTGATTGTTTTGGGTATGTCCTTAATTGTTATTAACATGTGTTCTTTCTTCATGGGGTTGCTTTGTAGGTTGTCTGAGATTGTTTATTAGTTAAAAATTAATTATTAGATTAGAAATTAGTCAAAAGAATAAAATGGAAGACGAAGGACAATATAATGTGAAAGATAAAAAAATTAGAGGGAGGACGTTTTTAAGACAAGAAATCGATACTCTCTTAGAGTTTTTAAAAAAATACACTACAGTGTTATTGAAAATAAAGGGACAGATGCTGTAACGTGGAAGACGAAGCAGCAATAAATTTCAGCTGAATTTAATAGTGCTGGCATTTATGGCTGGAATATAGAGCACCAGGAATATCTGATGTGTCAAAGAAGATCCATGAACTGGGTGCCCAAACCATAGAAGGGGGAACAAACGAGGTTGATTGTGATACAGTTGAAGGTAGATATTATTGCTATTTGCGTATCCGAAAGGGAAACGTAACTTATTTAATTTAAGATGAACCACGAGCTGCATGTAGTAATCAACCAGCAGAACCCTCTTCTCCACAGCCATTAGAAGTGGAAAATGTGCAGGAGTTACTAGACCTGGTAAGCATCTGAGTTTGTTATATGCTAGACACTATATTATTGTGATGTCTAGTTATTATGTATCCGATTTCTTAATGACTCATAGGATATGAATAGAAATACTTTTTTGGAAAATATTGTCACGAAGAATCAGATGAAGAACATAGTAAAGTTCCGGAAAATAATTGGGCAACGTATACTCCGGTATCTTTAAAAGAGCCAATCCATCCTGCATTAAATATTAGTAAGACTCCAGGTAATAAAATTACATTATGATATGAAAATTTTCAAATTTCAATATATTTCAGCAAAAAGAAAATATACAACAAACACCAAAAACGTTGTTAAAACACATGGCGAATTTGTAAATGCCAAAAAGGAGGTTGCAGATTTACAAAAGAAATATTTTTTAAAACTGACTGAAATACAAGTTCAGGAAGAGAAAAATAAAAAGGAACAGCATGAGTGGGCTAGGGCTGAACATAAAATGAAAATGGAGATTTTAAGGGAGGAGCTGAGATAATTAAAAGAAAAACAACATAATTGAAGTAATTTTGTAATAATATTAAAATAAACATTTTTGGTGAACTTTGTTTTATTTTATGGTTCGAATCTCAAGAAACACAAGTTTATATAAGGGATAACGAAAGTTTGCAACAATAATAAACAATGAACAAGGTATACAGGTTGGTCCTAGTAATTGTACATAGACTATGGTAGATTCTTGACTTGAAAATATCACGATTTGAGATTACTTGCTTCAATAGAATATTAATAATGAGAAAGATACACGAAATCATGAGATGTTATTTTTGAAATTTTGTGATAATTAAAAAACAAATGAATGTATTGAACTCAAAATTGGTGCGATATAGTTTTCAAGGGGAGGAATAAGAATTTGTTACCATTGTTCGAAGTGTGGATTCACCCAATTCTAACAGTAACTAGCGAACTCTAGGAGTACCATAAAAAAAATGATAACAAATTCTTATTTCTCGTCCTTAAAAACTATATCGTGGCAATTTTGAGTTCAATACATTCAACTTCTTTTTCATTATTATAAAACTCCAAAAATACTATCTCACCTTTGACACCCTGTATCTCTCTTATTATTAATATTCTATGGCAAGTTGTCTCAAATCGAAATATTTTGCAGTTCTGTATGTGGTGAATACACCGAGAAAACATGGTCAACTTAAAAAAAAACAATTAATATTAAACAACTAAAATATTGTACAATCACCACAGGAACTGAAATGGGCATTACGTTTATATAAATTCATTTGTACCTTTACAATTATAATGGAAATATTCTCAAAACCAGATATGCTTCTTTAGGGTCCAGGTGGTCAATTAAATTTTGTATTTCTTCTTTGGTAATGGGAGATATTATGTTAAATTTATAATAAGCCTGCAAACCATCCATCAATTATAGCACTACGAACTGCGTCTCGTGCATTACCCATAACATTAAGGCGTACATTATCGTCCAAAAATTGTTCATCTGGTGGCACTGGTAGATCAGGATCTACAGGAAGAACTTGTTCTTTATGTTTACAAGCAATATTTTGTAAAACAGCACATGCAACAATAATTGCATCTGTTTTCTGAATATTTTCCCTACCTATCCTAATGCCTGTAGATAAAATAGAAAACCTTCGTTTCCATACCCCAAACAGTCTTTCAACTGTTGAACTAGTTCGTATTAATGATTCATTATAGAGTTGCTCCTCAGGTGAAACTGGACGAGGTAGAGGAACCATTAAATAGGGAAGAACTTCATAGCCTGAATCACCAATTGAAACGTTGTTTCCCATTCCACCTCTTCCAAACCGATGTTTTATTCTCGATGCATTGAATATTGTTTGATCATGAGCTGAACCATGCCATCTGGTAACAATATCAAAAATTTCCAAGGCTGGTCCAGCAATCACTTGAACATTTTTTGAAAATTAGTTCTTTCTATTTCTGTACAGCTCAGCAAATTCACCACCTATGATTAAAGGAATTAGTATATTTTATTGAATCTGTAAAGAGGGTATCTACCTGGTGACGAGTCGAATATGGGTACCATCTATAACCCCAACTACTTTTGGAAATCTGGCCCTATTATAAAACTGTAAACGGACAGTTGCGATTTCTTCTTCTGTTTATAAATTGGGGCCGCATTGAAGCAAGTATTTCAGTTACTTTCTGAGTTATAGTGAAGGCTGTTGTTTTGCTGACATGACAGAAATCACCACATACAATATAAAAACTTCCTGTTGCATAAAATCGTAATGTCATTAACAACCTGGTCATCACAGGAATAGGAGAATTTCTGAAACAAGAGAATAACATAAGTGAATGCAATTGTAATCAGTAAAGTTTTAATTTACTAATATACTGTCGGTAATAGAATTCATGTAAACCACTATTATAATACCAGTGTCAGGTTATGGAGTCACTGAAGTTCTTACATCTCAGTTCTACATTGAATGTCTTCTTGAATTGTTTCTAACAAAATATCAACAGTTTCCTTGTTCAGACGAAATCTCATAAAAAACTGATCGTCATTGAGCATTTCATAATAATTTACTCTTTCTCGGATCAATTTTGGCCTTCGGGGTTGGGGCATGGGAAAGAATAATTCATCCTCATCTGAGCCACCAAACCCCGGATCAATCATTATTCATATATTGTTTGTATTTTTCCGTATGAAAAAAACACTGGGAAGATAACCTCGAACAATTTATGTTCATGTCAAGTCAAACGTCAAAATGTTTAGTTAACCAATGGTCACTGCCTCAACAAGAACTCAAAGTACCTGTTACTTTATCCTTAGGTCAGAGTAACTTCAGCCTATGGTTATATGGAAGCAAGAGGTCATAGAACAGTAAACCTATTGTTAGATCTTGCTAACCATGACTATAACTTTGAGCCAGAGGTGATAGAACTGGCCCTTAGTGATCGTTCTAACCTGTGGCTCATTTGTATTTGGTGATCTGTAAAATGCAGTGACATTAATTTGTTTATTGTTGTTTAGATACAATTTCATATTGAGGAAGTTTATTCCACTGAATATTTCTTCGATATGATGTTCGAATTTTATGCAGGTTTTGATGTAGGCGACGACCACGTCATTTCGATTATAATGACTCTCGTTATAAATTATATTGTATCTATTAATGTTGAGTATACCTAGATTAGGTATTCCGTGAGGTTCACTAAGTATCAAACAGTCTATGTCACAGTCAAGATCTTGTAATAGAGTTTTTAGGTTTTTGTTGATGCTTCGGATGTTCATGTGAAGAATTTTGAAGTTGTAGTTATTTTGATTGACCTGTACATTCATTTACTGTGTCTAGTCCAAATTTTTCTATATATTCGTTTTTATAATCACGTAAGTATTGATCCATCACACTGTATCATGTACACTATATTGATTTTTCTTCGAACTTAACCGGGTTAGCGATAAGTTCACCTGTCAATATTCCTGGAAGTGTATTCCAAACTATGACGTAATAGTTAACCAACCACACAAACCAGCTCACTGAGATAGTTTGACAGAGTGGTTATCTAATTGGAGGTTCGGGTTTTTGATTATTTATATGGAATGATAAGGATAAAGGTCTCAGTGTTAAAGTATATTAAAAATGTATACGAAGTATATGTGAATGGGAGATTATATCAGATTATTGACGAAAAAGAGTTAGTTTCAAGGTTGTAGACGATGTGGTAATTTGATTACTATCGTTTCGGACGTCCATCGTCTTAATGTATTTAAAAGGTTTTCACGACGTTTCGAATGCTTGTATCTGCAATCGTCTTCAGGTGAATACTGAATTCACAGTATTCACCTGAAGACGATTGCAGATAGAAGCATTCGAAACGTCGTGAAAACCTTCTGAATACATCAAGACGATGGACGTCCGAAACGATAGTGAAAAAGAGTTAATTGACATGTTGAAAATAGGTAAGTAGCTAATAACTAATTTTCTTGGATTTGATAGTACCTCTCTGTTACACATGATGAATTTCTTATTCAGTATATATGTAATAGAATGAAACAGGGCACTGGCCCGCCAGTGCAGCCTGCCGATCTAGAGGGATTTCTCAACATTAGGAGACCACAGGCAAATTGTCAAAGTGATGACTTCACAGGGTATCAAGAACATGAAATGTCCGAAGATGTATCAAAAGACTTCACAGGGTGTCAAGAATATAAAATGTCTCAAGATCTATTACAGGACTTCACAGGGTATCAAGAACATGAAATGTCCGAAGAGGTATAACAATTCAGTAAAGGTGGATGAGAGTCAACAGATGGTAGTAGACAAAGTTAATGTTTGGTCACAAAAAGGCAAAACATTAGAAGACGACTACAAAGCAATCGAATTGATAATGGAGCTTGGAAGCTCAGATACATTTGTGAACAGATTCAATGATAAAAGAACTAGTAAACTAAAACTATGGAAAGAAAACTATGCAAAAAGGATGTTTAGCAGACGCAGAAAAATGTAGGCAAAAGTTTGGTAACTTGACTAAGAAATATGTAGAATTTTTTAGGCACTCCAAAAAAACTGGAAGTGAAAAAAGAAGGAGCCGATATATTATGATTTGCTACAAAAAATCTCAGGTGGCAAAGACAAAGTGCAATTGAGATACATTACAGATACCATATCTGGAACCCTGACACCAACAGTAGTTGTTGACGCAGGTAAGATTGATGCTCCCTTATCTGAAATGCCAATAGCATCTGATTCACCAAGTACATATGGTGTTGAAAAAAAAGGGGTATTAACAAAAACTGATATAATAAATAAAATTACAGAGTGCATTGACAAAAAATATTGCTATTCAGCAGAAAACTACTAATAAAATATGTGCAGCTAGTCATGAGCAAACTAATTTGATGCGAAAACATATTGAACAAAAACATAGATTATTGAAAATCTTTGAAAAAATTTCAAAATCTCGAAAAAAAAGAAGACAAAGTTCATCAGAATCTGACTGACCATTCAGTACTGCACTCTAGTTATTTGAAAAATTCCTTTGTTGTGTTTGTTTTTATAATATATGTGACTAAATGAGTTTATTTTAATTTATAATTTGTTTTGTATGTTTTTTTCATCTTTTTTCCGATAATCACTTTGTTTTGTTTGTTATAATATATGTAACCAAATAAGTTAATTTCAATTCATAAGTTGTTTTGAATATTTGTTTCCTTGAATGAAGTCTACCCCGGTAAAAAATTGTTTCATTATATGTATGCAAACAGTTCATTATACCTGGCATAAATGACCACCTGCACATCACATTTAAATCAAATTCCCATCTGTGGGATGGATGTGGCGGAAAAAATTACTCAACAAGGGAAGTAGGATTTCCTGTGCCGAGCATCGTTTGAATTCAGAGCGTGAGAAAGGAATTTTAAAAGGCAAGGAGGAGTAAATTATTTCTCCCTGTGTATATATCTATATGATTTTGATCATTAACATCTATTTTATGATATTGAATAAAAAATTCATCAGAGATTCTAAAAGAAGTTTGTGCTGAATCAGCACATACGTCTACGATTTCAAATGTACCAAAACATTGGTATAAATGCCGACTCTGTACAAACCCCTATGTGTGTCTTCACTCTCAGTCGTTGCATTGTTATCATAGCAACCATTTCCGAAGGAGCTTGAATAATCGATGGATACGTTTTTATATTCAACAGGTTAGTGTGGTGAAGTGGATTTTTTGTGTGTTGATAAATGAAGAATGGTTTATCTGTCAGAAACGGGACTAAAGTAATCCGTTTAAACACGCGAGTGGAAATAAGTCACTTCAGTCCCTCAGTATAAACACTAGTTTTGCACTTTCGGGAGAATTATCATTTGAATTAGGTAACTTGTAGATATGAAGTCCAAAACACTCTCTTGATGTTATATTTCAATTGGACAACTGTCAAATTTAATTGTAACAGGTTGTTTTTGATGTTTATGCGTTCACCGTCAATTTTTTGTAAAGAACAGAACAAAGATATATTCAGAGAGGAAAAAGTTCAAAACAGTGCAACCAGTTCTCTGGTGTTTATATCTACAGATCACCCAATACTTCAATTGTGTAGTGGTCGGATACTCATTCCAGTCCCTAGGGAGCAAATGAATCACTTCAGTCCCTGTGCAGAAGTGCAAAAATATTAATTTCCTCTTGTCATGGCAACCTGAAAACATTGTGTATATTTATCCTACTCTTTGTGTACTTCATCAACAGTAAGTAAACACTTATTTTTTCGTGCATTAATATATTCTTGCAGATTCATAGAACATTTATATAATATAATCATGCTACAATCTCTTCTCTTTTTGGTGCTCCATCAACATCTACATATCCCATATATTGGAAGTCATCACAAGCACTTGGGTCTTGGAACTGTTTTTCAACCACATCATTATTGTCCAAACAAAAATTATGTAATGTACAACAAGCAACTACAATATCTACTGCTCTCTCGATTGTATACGCATTTATATATTGTAAAATTCTCCAACGTCCTTTCAGTTGTCCAAAGGAATGCTTAATCACTACTCTTTGCTGACATAGAGCTTTGTTATATTTACGTTGAGGTTGCGTTATTCCAGGTGCAAACCTAAATATTTCGAAATAATTTTATTGTTACCTTGTATGTGTTTACTTTTATATAGAACTGCAATTTTATACTTGATAGTGAAATATCTTACTTGTAAGGTGTCATTGTCAAACTCTTACATTGATATGCAGAATCTGCCACAAGGTAATATTTTCCAAAGAAATATTTGTGTGCACCATTCCTCACTATATCTCTGTAAAGACTGGCTCCCACAATATCTAAAAAAATTAAATACTCAAATATTTATCGAGTTATTTCTTGTCACTTGAGTTACAGTTATTTCATCCTCAAAAATGAAATACGGCTCTCATTTAACAGACATGTCAAAATAAATTTCAAAATTTATATTTTTGTGGGCTCTTTTGGGTACATCATAACAAGTATGTAAAAATATAATATTTCAATGCTTTACCAGAAAAATTTAATGTTTGAGTTTTATCTTTTGTTTTCTGAAAGCTTATATAATTTAAATACTTATGAATTTGAATGTGTCTGAATAATACATATTCACTTACTCGTCCATCATGTAATGATCCAGGATAACTCACAGATATATTCGTTCATTTCATATTCGATACACATATAGCCTGCGTTGTAATTGAATGATCAAAATGTCTCTCTTGGTAGCTGTCATGATGTAATTTAATAACTTTCAATTTGAAATGGCACCCATCCATTGCTCCTATGACACCTTAAACAAATCATGGTTTTGTACGATTTTATGTACGATCGGGGTCGTAGAGTACATTTTATGGACCGCATTCGCGGCCCTACTGTGGTACTTTAAGGCCCGCTGGACTGGAAAATTAAACTATAAAACTTATTTGCTTTTTTGATCATTACTTCATAAGTATGGCTATTTTTCTGCTCATTTTGTTAGTTTGTTGTCAATGCACCTTATTAGAATGAGTAATTTCATAAAATCAAAGAATACCATACCATTCTCCAGTTAAAGTTAACATACAGGGCTGTTTACATAACATTCTTGATGTTTCATACAAATAATATTCGTTATTATTTCGAGAAAACAGTCGTATATAACTGGTATATACCACAGGTAAAACGCCGGTTAACGTCTCGGGCGTTATTTCTACGCCGCAAGCCATATTTTTCTTATCACGCCCTCACTATAAATAACTAAACAAACCTGGGAATTTACTTTCCTTCTTGAATCCACTTTCAATTTTGATGCATTCCTCTTCTGTGGGCCATTTTATCAATTCATACTCCAAAGTCTGGAATACACTTGATACTTTTGTAACTGATGTATGTACGGACTTCAGAGACACTTCGAATCTATCGGCTATAGTTCATACCAGAACCTTTGCTCACGTACCACGAAAATATCATTAACATTTTTCTAGAGTTAAAGGCTCGCTTCTACCTCGCGAGTATTTTGGTACCTTATAATATCTGCTAATTAATTCTATCAAATTGTAGAATATACACTTTTTCATCCAGAACAGGGGGGGGGGAGTCTTTGTTACCTTCTTTTCACTTTCAGATTTCGATGGGTTCTTTTTCTTGAGAGGTATCTTTTTCTTGAGAGGTATCTTTCGGTGTTACGTCATGGTCGATATTTTCTTCTGTTGGAATATTGCATTATTCTGACCGAATAAAAGGATGGGGATTTCGACAATTTGGGGTCGACGGAGTACAGTTTGCTTTTCTTCTTGCAGAGTCGGTGTTCTCGTTCTCCCTAAGTTCCTCGACGGTGTGAGCTTTTTTGTTGATATAAGAGTTAAAAGAAGAATTTTGTCTCGCTTTAGTCAAGTGGTGTCTCAAAGTTTTATTTTTGCACCTTTGTTTGTATATTATATATAATAATCTCAAGTTTTTTTAAGTAGGAGATGAATTCAACTTTAACGGGGTTTTCGTCCTTATTTCTCAATCTGTAGAAGTTATTTAAGTCTGCTACTTGTACATCAACGTCCAATAAGTCTTTGAGTGCTCTTCAAACGGCGAGTGCAGTTATTTCCTGAGTATCTCCTAGCCCAATTTTGACAATATTATTTTTCGTTGCAGTTATTTCTAAGGCTTCGATTTTGTAATGAGTGATTGTATTTTCGATTTCAATGTTATTCACTCGATGGTTGAGTTCTTCTATTTTGTATAAAAGTTTAGCTTCAGATGCCTCAATAGTAGATTCAATTTCTTTGAGGTTTTTCACAATTACTTCCTTCAACACTTTCATGGCTTTTTCCCATTAATTTGCCATTCTGTAAATTTCTCGGTCGGATGCTAACGTATGACGGCCAATGTTAATGTGTTTTTTTTAGGCGATTGGAGGAGTCTCAAGGTCTTATTATTTTTGTATTAAGTTGTGTTGGCAGAAACAGTTTTTTGTTTTGAATGTTGATGTTTTATTTCGTCACATGCTTGGCTGGTGACCTATATTATGCATGTAATTGAGAATTTTTAATGTTATATTTCCCATACCAAAATAGTACAATCAATGGAACTCACGGCGACACGTCTACTTTGGTTGAGCGCTAAGCATATTGAATATATATTTTGAAAGCACCCTGCATTAGTAGTATCATAAAAATGAGTTATCGGACTCTCGCAACTACTATTCAATTCGTTTGGGTTCCCATCAAATTGGGAAACACAGTTCAATAATTCGGGTTTGAAATTATTTGCCATACTGAGATTTGTATTTGAAATATCCAATTCAGAATTCGATTGAATATTTGTATTGATTTGGTATAAATTGTGTATCAATTTAATTGGATGAGAATTGGTATTGTCAGCTGAAGACAATGATTCAAATTTTTCAAGAATATTTTTAAGCGACATACAATTCAGTTGTACTCACAATATAAACAAGCTTTTGGCCATCACTCTTAACCACTAAAAGGAGTCTGCCCTGGATCAGCGAATTCGGTCTTCACCAAGCGATTTTTCCTCAAAGAAGGGGACAATGGAGTTCCTCTTTTCGAGAACAGCTGGGATGGAGTTTTCCGCAGGAGTATGAATGACTGGGTGTCCTGAACTCCAAGGAGCCACTTTGTTTTCAAAACCAACTTCGACTGTTCACAAGAGTTCGATTGCCGATCAATCGTTAAACGAAAATCATCCGTCCGATACGTGCGATTTCGACAATCCCACTGACTGTGCCAATTAACTATCGACTACACGATACTTGATTGAAAAAAATTTATGATCATATTTCAAATATACAGATATAAAAATACGTGTTGCTAGTTCTGAGTGTTGAATCTGAATGACTTCCCGGGTAGTTCGAAAATGGCTCGTCCCATGAGATGATGTCTACTCAGTATCTTAGACCAAGTGGTGGTTCTGCTGGCGTCGGCAAGTAGGGCTGGGGAAGGTGACACAATTCACGTCACCACATTCGTAGATAAACAATCGTCAGATGTGACAAATATAATCAAAACATCGTTTTGCACACGTCACCATACTCATAAATGGTGCAATCTCATCCTGTGTACAGACACATTCCGGAAAACTACAAGAAGCGTTTCTGAATACTGTAATTTCCTGAATAAGTTGGAAAAAACTAATATCACGTAAAATATGAGGTTATCTACACATAATAGGCACATAATCCGCAAATGTTGTTTATTTATAGTTTGGAATAAATTCGAGCGAGAACATGAAGTTATGTAATCACGCCATAATGGACTCGCCCGTTGTTATTTAAAAATTGTAATTTCGAAAAAACTACGAAACTAAATAAATTTCTGAATATTCTCATTATATTACTTATAAATAGTAATTTCCTGAATGATTTTACATAAAAACATGTACCACGTTATCTAACCACACATAGGTAATAACTCGAAAAATAAAACAGAAATTATGTTTTTGTTTCCGAAAGAGATGATCACGTGACATCTTTAGGCCACTCACTTTCCTGTATAAAGGTAGGATTTCGGCAGACGTGATCTCATTGTGCTTTTGCAGGTCCCTTAACAAAAATTTGACTTTTCATCTCTTGAATTTTTGGTGATTTTATTAAAATTCTAAAAATGAAGAATTACTTAGTGGTGAAAGATACAGTAAAAACTATTCATAAGTTCATGACTCGCTTGAGGTAACGCAAGATAGAGAGGCCATCGATCGAATTGGTTTCACTTTTTGCTCGGAAGGGTTTAGTCGCGGTGGAGGGTGGATACAGTTTAGACCTGCTTCCAAAGTAACATTTGAGGACATATTGGGTATGATTTCTCCAGTTTATCAGTCCAATTCTTCAGGTCTAGCCACTGAGACATTTTGTCTCGGTGCGATTTTTGTGAAAATTCCCAAAGGTACGGTTAGGGTATCAAAATATAATACTTGTGATTAAAAATAAAGACCATATAACACTCTTCCCACTGTGAATGTAGTATTGGCAGCTGTAACAACCCAATACAAGATGTTGTCCAACCAGGAACCCTACACTTCAGTGTACTTGGTTATGATGTTGTTAACAAGTTTAGGGAGGGCTATACTGGGTGTGAATAATTTATAAAAACTCACTGGAGATTTTTATCGAGCGGCCGATAAAAATCGTTCCCCCGGTATATAGATGTTATATATTTCCAGAGAGCTGGATTCGTTCAAATTGTGAACCGCGCCAATCTAGTTGAAGGTACTATGCAAATTATTAAAGCACTTGAATAAACATATAAATATATTAATAAAAAAAAATACTTCGTTACAACAAATAAACACACTGTACTTCCATAGTACTAAATAACATTTCCAAATGATGTAATACAATCTGTAAATTAATGATATACAACTGTATTGAAGAATTGGGTTTTCAAGAATCTATCAATTATAAAAGATATTCATGATGATCAACAATTTTCATATGAAATGATCTATCTAAACAAGTTATGAACTAAATTCAGTTTTTTTTCAACACACTGTATATAATATCTACTATTTTATCAATTTAACAATCTAAAACCATAAGGAAACTATGATGGATGAACAAGTATCATTCCAAAATAATTGCTGTAAGAAAGTTTTATAATTATATAGGTCAAATGCTTATACATACTCTTTTACAACATATCTAAAACATTATTGAATAAGTGTTCATTCAAAAAATATTTTTTTAATGAGCACGTATCATTTAACGAAACTGGATACTGATTCATGAAAATTGGTAAATCTTTACACACCCAGGATATAAAATCAATTTGATTCAATAATAAAATTGTGAAATAATTATAGGTAGATTCACATTGACAACAATGAGTCTACATATTACGGAATGTATTTAGAATAGAATAGAATGGAATAGAAATTTATTTGACTATTTTATGTATATGAATACATTTATAGCATGTCACTTCTGGGGGCCATAAGCTCATACTGAGTAAAATAAAATGAAATGAAACACATTAAAATCACCTAACAAAAGAAAATGAAACAAATACACAATACACTTGAAAGCCAGATCGTTAATGAGAGGAGAAAGTAGTGAGTATGTTCATAAGTCTAAATTGAAGAATGTTGAAAATGTCCCAGAAGCAATGCCCTAATGGGAATTGTTTAAGTTATTTCTTGAATAAAGTCGAGTGAAGGGATTTCATATACGTTGGCAAAATGATATAGAGTCGGTATTCTAACGAGTTCCTCTGGGATACTGACAACCTGAACCTAGGGGTCCTTATTAAATCTACATTTCTCGTTCTATAGTTGTGAATTTGAGACTGAGTTACTAAATTATTTGTTTGTTCGTGTATTTTCACCAGATTCTGAAGAATATATATAGATGGCAGCGGGAGTATCTTGGAATGAACAAATAAAGGCTGGCAGTGGTCTCTAAATCCACAGTTCCTAATAATTCTCAAGGCCTTTTTTGTAGGCGAAAAAGTTCTAAGGATTTTGAGGAGTTGCCCCATAAAATAGTGCCATATATATGCATTTGAGTGTCTCCAAATTAATATGATGTTTCAGCTGACGTAATAGGAATAGTGAACTCGAGAGTTTGTGCTCAAGTTGGTCAATATGACAATTCCAGCTCAGTTTGTCGTCAATTATTAGTCCCAGTATCTTGACCCCTTTTGTTTTCAAATACAGAAGAGTTTGAAACCAAAGTTTTGCTTCATTTTGAATGTCTTGTGACAATATTTTTAATTGTTCCGTATCCTTCTGCGAACATAACAGCGTTGTATCTTCAGCGAATAAAGTACATTTTTCCGGAGCTGAAAGTTGTGATAGGTAATAAATATAAATAATGAAAAGTAACGGCCCAAGGACAGATCCTTGCGGCACTCCATACATATTCCTTTTTAGTTCTGATCTGCAGTTTCCCACTTCTACATCCTGGAATCTGTTAGTGAGATATAATTTTATGAGAGTTAGTGCAACTCCTCTCACTCCATAGAAACTTGATTTCTCAAGAAGAACGTTATGAGAGACACAGTCAAAGGCCTTAGAAAGATCACATAACATGACTGATGTATGATGACGGTTTTCCAAAGCCTCGACTATATCCCCCATCACCTTCAGTAGAGCTCGAGTAGTGGAGCAATTTTTGCGAAATCCATATTGGAAATCGTGAAAATATCCATTAATTTCAAAATATTCAGCCAGTCTTTTGTTAAGGACTTTCTCTAGAATAAAAAAATGCAAATAATAGAAAGTGGACAGACATTTGTCCACAGACATTTTACAGCATTTTTTATAGAACGGCGTAATTTTAGTGATCTTCAAAATATCCGGGAAGATACCAGTTGAGAAAATCAAATTTATGAGGTCCGTTAGTGAAACCAAAATAGTCAATAGTATCCTTTACCATGTTGCTATTCAGGGCGTACGCATCCAAACATTTCGAATTTTTCAAGGCAGTAACCGTTTCAAGGATTTCGTCGGGAGTTACCGGTTTGAGGAAGAATGATTTGGAGGGGGCCGGTAGGTTTGGCAGGGAATTAATGATATTTCCAGCGATGCCCACAAAGAAGTCATTGAATTCATTTGGAGAGATGTCATTAATGGGTTGATTCAATTTGTTTTTATTTCTCTCATGGTTCACGATCCTCCAACCGGCTTTGGATTCATTTCCAGAGGACATAATGAAATCCTTATTAGCAGATTTTTTCGCACGAGTTGTTCGTAAACTGATGTGAGGTTTGTATATAAAGTCCAATCATCGACGTTATCATACAAGTTGCACCTATTTTTTATTTCTGTTAATCTACGCCTCATTTCTCTGAGAGAATCATTATACCAGGGTACTGGAGATTTATTATTTTATCTTAGTTTTTTTTCAGTGGCAAAATGTTATCTAAATTATTGGTGTACGCAAGGACAAGCCGCTCCGCTAAGAAATTGACATCTAGATTTTCATTGAAAATATTTCAGTTGACATTTGATAGCTCATTTCTCAACTTCCTCATACTTCTTTCCGTAATACATCTTTGGGTTGAAACACATACACTTTTCTCAATTTTTTTCTGAAATATACAAAATCGACCTAAATGGTCAGACATACATGGATCTATAGTACCTGTATCCACAAGTTGCGGGTCTATATTCGTTAGAACACTGTCTTAGCAGTTTGTCGAAATGTATGTTATTCTGGTGGGTTCATTGATGGTTATCAAAATTCCAAAAGAACTCAGCAAAAGGCGTTACTTTTGCACATCTTTGTTGTCTTTAAGGAAATCAAAGTTGAAATTACCAAGGACAACAATTTTTTTATCAGGTGTAAGGATGTCATTTAACACTAACTCTAGTATTTCAAAACACAATTTCTTCTTGCCTAATAGTAATCTATGATGAAAGTATTATTTCCATGCATGATACTACAAATAACTGTAGATTCCATAGAGTACTCCAAAGTTCAAAGCTAATTTAATTCATAATTGGAATCAACAAACAACAAATGAAAATACTCAAATATGTAGTTGAAATTTCTTGAAAAGAATGTTCGCCTTGTGTAGATATTTTGTAGAAAATCGAATATTTTGTTCATTTTAATAATAAATTATTACAAAACATAAAATAAAGCTTACCATCTCTCCACTGTTATAGATTATGGATTTTACAAACATTATTTTTATCAAACGATTTCTGAATTCTGATTATTAATTATCAACGTCCTTAGTTATTATTTTTAGTAATTTTCCTTGACGCGCACTGATTCTAGGTAAAACACTTGAATATACATTTCAACTATTTCTATGTGACCGTTAAGAATGAATTTTCAATCTGACTACATCTACTATTAGAACTCGAAATAGTTGATACATCGAGCTGTGTACTGAGCTATGAATTGACTGAGACTTGAATGAGCTGAGTGAGATGGTTTGAATGAGCATGAATTAATATTTGCATTCCTTCTTATATCCCAGTAGTAGATGACGCTCACTCTACGCGAGGGCTTTTAGTCGACCCATAAACAGTTCGTGATGACAGGTTATATTATTATTCATGAGTATAATTTATAGTACTCGTGGTCCCTGGATGATTGAAATAAAACAAGAGTTGCTTTTTTTATTTGGTTTGGTATAATTCATTACTTTGTTTATAAATTTATCAGCGGTTCAGATGGTTCACACATCTGATGATAATCAATTATTCTGAAATAGGGTGTTTCTGAGGGGTTATTTATGGTATTTTTTATAAATAAAAATCCGACTTTCTATTACCTCTCAGCAGGAGACATTCCTAATCTTGTCAGCACTTTGGAATGTTGTGGTTTTTATTGCTGTAATGATTCTTGATGATATATGATGGAATTCCTGATAATTTTCACGGACGGACGGACTGACAACACACGCTTTGACAAGTTATTACTCAATTGATTTCTTCTTCAACATCATGTGGTAGCTATTTTCGTCTCCATTTTCGACTTGGATTTGTTAAAATAGCTTTCCATCTTTTAGGTGGCTATTTCTTCAAATATATATGTGAATTATCGTGTCATAACACAGCTTATACTACAAGGCCAGTCATTAGAGGTTTTTTGATTTTTTCGTGGCAAAAATAGTAACCGCAAACCGACTGTGCCACCATACGACAGACGATCCGTAGTTATATCCTGTTATGTTTCCGACTCGTAAAAGTCATTGTTTGATTTGTTATTAACATTTGAGAGAAAAAAAAATGAAAACATGAAAACTACTGAAGCAATCTCGATGCCCTCAATGGACGAATTGTAGGGAATCGAAATGCAAAAACATTAGCTATAACACATAAGTAACGGAGAAAAACGGAAAAATCTGCGTTTTTTCATAAATTCATTACACCACCATTTTTCATGTTGTTACGCAGGCTTTTCGCGGAATAGTAGTGATTGATATATACTTTATGTGATGGAAACTCAGGTGCTGTCGGATCAGTAGCTTTTGCATAATTGCAATTTGATTTTTTTATTGCACTTGGATGCGTCATAGAAGGTCCGATTTCAATTTTTTCTAAAAGGAATGGCACTACAACACGAAGATCCTCAATTTGCGTTGAAATGCTGCAAAATAGGTGATAAATACTTGCAAACATGACCGAAAACGGGCGAGCATGTGAAAGCAGCTGGGTAGTGGGGGTAGAAGAGTAGACGCGGGGAAGCGTATATCTATCTCAATAATTACATGTCCTGGCTCACTGATTCACTGATATACGATCAACGTCTAGGCCAAATAGCTGGGCCTAAAGAGCTGAAATTTTGATAGCGTATTCCTATGATGGCATACTTAACCATTAAGGAAGGTTTTGGTGATATTCTATCCCTAAGGGGGTGTAGCGAGCTGTGTCAAACCGCGCTGGGTTCGGAACTATTTTCCGGCAGATGACGCGGGCTTATCGTTCGGAGAAATATTCGATGAATGTTGGTACGAAGGTGGCCGCTTCTTGCAAGGGAAGTTTTTTTGATATTGGTGTCGAGTTCACAAACGAAAGATCCTACGAACTAACAGCCTTCTGGTTGGAAGGTAATTTATTACTGCCGTTCAATAATTGTTATATTTGCCTGGTGTTAGGTAAGTGGTAATCGAAAGTCAATCATGTAACACATAAGTAATGTGAAAAATGCAGTTTATAAAAATGGGAATATTTTTTTATTTCATCTCTTGATTTTTGGTGCTGTGAATAAATCGAATATCCATAGAACCCGTATTCCTTCTATTACTCAGAACACCCCAAAACCGACCCTGTTACATCTTGGCGTCCAACGTGGGGCAATAGAAAAAATGGTTCTGAATCACACCCCGAGTAGAATCGACAGTGTATATAATCTAAGAAGTAGAAATGGAGGCACTGGACAGGGCACAATCTCCAAGGATACAGCAAACAAGTCATTGGATAGTTCCAAAGGATACCAAACTTTTAGTTCTGGAAAGAAACAAGGACCAGAGGGGATTACGGCACCCATTTCAATGGTAATGTCAAATAGTGGTCAAGGTAGTCTATTATTATTTCATCACATCACATCCCACATCACCAAAACCTACTTATGCAACAAAAAGGCGAGGTTAACTTTCCCGATATTCGGAAAAGGCCACGACCAACACGCTGGGGGTGCGGAATCCGGTAGTGGCTAGTCCACCTTTATTTTATCCTGAAAATCAAAACAATCAAGTAGGAAGTCAGCCTATATATAGTAAAAATCAATTTATTAATTGATTTTCACTGTATTAGTTTATTCAGCCAAATTTTGGATTCAACACGAAATGTAAATCTCGTACCTAATACCAACTTACATAACCAAATTAACGCGAACCAAATAATTTCGGACACTTTCAAAAGAGTCCCGATCTTTAACAATAAAAATATTCACCCTATGGAATTTTTGAAACGACTAGAATTCTGTGTTCAGGTTGAAAATACATCATTTCAAAATATAAGTTTTTTTTTACAAATCAATTCAGAGGGAAAGCTTTCATGTGCAGTCAGACATATCTAGATACATTTTCTGATTTTGATTCGTTCAAAAGAGCATTTTCATTTATTTATTTTACATCCAGCAGGTTGAACCCATTTACAGGAAGTACATAATTTATACTAATGGTAAGTTAGTTAATTAATTAGGTAAAGTCACATGTAAGTGCCTTATAAATTGATTGATGTTCAAGAAAAATTTGTCTACATTACATAAATCATTAGCTTGTCTACACATTGTAGAGAGTGAAAAGAGTTTGGTACATTTGAGTGAAATGTCAAATAAGATCTAGACGTTAAACGTGGTACATTGAAATCAATGAATGACAGTAGAGTATTGGAGTCAATAAGGTTGTGAATGATTTTATAAATGAATGTGAGATCACTAATTTTCCTAATTTTGGAAAGTGACTCAAACTTGAACTCATTGAGAAGGAGGTCATAATTGTAAACTTTCGCGGGATAGACTCAATTTTGGACTGAAACCGTTCAGTTGGACATAAAGCTCAAGCTGCAATCCGCGAGGTGCCAAGATGGCTCTTTTGTACATCATTTCATGAAATATGTGGCGATGGCTAAGCATTTAACACCACCTCATCCCGAACATTTATTAATAAAAACAATTGCACGGAGTTTCCCACCAAATATATCCTCAGTTTTGGTCGGTACGAAAACATTATCGGATGTAATGGATCGTCTGAAACAATCAGCTTATTATTTTCATTCAGACGTACAGAGTTCAAGCCCGCAGAGTGATTTAACCAAGCAGAACAATTTCAGATTTTCTCAGAATCAAGCACGTCCCAATAATTCAAATTTCTGTAAAGAGGTCATCACGATGTTTCGAAGAATACGTCGAGAAATACTGACACAAACGCCAAAATAATGACGATGGGAGTAAATGACTCTACGGAGGATAGCGGAAAAGTTGAAGAATCGGGAAACGACCATCCTCACGAGATATAGGGCCTGGCGTGGGGGTGATAACTAACAGGTCCTATCTATGTTTGAAAAATGAATAATTGGAAGAATGCGAGTTAGACCACATTAGACCGGCAGCGCGTACTCCAATAATACAAATCAATGTATATGGATTTAAATTCCCCCCACTGCTTGATATCGGCAGTACGATTTGTTGCATGAGTAGGAACAATTGGCTCCATTCTGGACCGAAATAATAAAATTCCCGTGTTCAGCCAGGAGGGTAGTGAGGGCTTTTAGGGCAAAACAACGTCAGGTAAAAAGTCAAGTTTTGTTGAATTTTTCTATCGAACATAATTGGTAATATCAGATTTAGTTTACCCAATAATTTTGGGAGCAGATGCTCGGCAAAAATAGATTTACAAAAGGGAATTGTGGTAATGAAAATTCGAAATTCGTGGGTAGAAGTCCCCGTATTCCACGAGTACAGACACGAGGATCCAATCAATATAGCGGTCATTTCTCACAAAAACATAAATTCCTCAGCATTAAAAACCAAGAAACTTTGAAAACGTCATCGATTTTGAATCGGTAGTAAAAAATGATAGATTGTCGACAGCGGAAAGCTGAAAATTCGTGGAGCTGCTGAAATAACACAAAAATATCTTTTCGTACCGCCCTGGTAAGACTCTGGTACAGCCACGAAATTCGTTCGCAGGAAGACCGGGTATTCCGTTTGAAGCAATACCATATTGCTTTGGCACACAGAACGGAAACACAGAAACAATTTAATTCTGGAACAGGTCCAGATGAAACTATTGCGGATGCTATTAAATGTTCCGTTGTATGTTTCAAACGAGACTATCGTTGATCTTCACATTAATAAGATCAAAAGTCATATTTTTTCAAGAAATCGTGAAGTGTTTGAAAAAGCAAGCACTCACGAAAATATTTCATAGATTACATGGCGGAAGATCCTTCCCGAGGAGGCCTAGGCACATTCTTGTCTGGTGCCTTGATAATAAAATTGCCTTTCATAATTTTTAGACGTAATAGGTAGGTAGCTTTATGCAAGGGCATTATGCATAACTGTTGGAGTTGCGATATTTTAAAACGTGCTGTATTTGATTTTTAGTTATGTTAGATACATAATTTGTTTATGATTTGATTATTGATCTGACAATTTGTAAAATATAAAACGTCAGAAAAAAGTATCATTTTATTCCCGTATTTCTCCGAAATCTCCACATCTAACACATAACTTTGTTATGACATAATAACCCAATCAAAATTCAATTACGATCACATATAATGAGATGCAAGAGTGAAAGGGCCAAGCCCTCACTCTGTATAAAGATAAAGACCCAAAGCGGAGGATTAATTAATTATAGAAATCTCCAAACAGGAATGATCTCAAGTGTTAAAAAAATTTAAAAAAAAATTTCTTCTCAGTTTTTTTTCTTTCAGTTTTTCACGCCCCTGCTTTTAGAAATCGCTCGCGTATGGAACATGGAAGATACTTTTCCCATACAGGCGTCCTGATAAGGACTTTTTTTTATGTGGCTTTCGCCTTCAATATACCCACTTACACAAATATACAATTTGAAATGGGCGCCTGCTAGCCTCGAGAACCTTGCGGTTTTACATAAATCTGTCTCCTTTCCTAAAGATACAATTCTGTCAACTACCCGAGCTATCCGAATTGTGCTTTCACTCTGAAAAACGAACAAGAATTACAATTTTTCCACAAAATCCAGCGAGACAATACCTCTGATGGATATAATCTAAAGATTTGAAAACTTTCAAAAAGAAATAATGAATTCTTGATTCTTTGTGACTTTGTCACATTAGAAACTAGTATCTAATAACAAATTCTCGATTTCCTATGTCGGCTTATGGGTTAATTTGATGGAGGTTTCTGATTATTATATTTACAAAAAGATTTTTTTTCACTGGAAAGAAATTCCACTATTAGGTGAGATCACCGTTTGGGTAAGGTGGTTCCGGCCGACGATCGAGCCTAGCTTGACCGGCACGAGTGCAAACCTCTCGAGGTTTGTGGGAGTTTTCTCCGTCCGATTCTATATATGCAAAGAACATTCTCTCATTATCTCTAGCTATGTCAAACTCGGTTCCAGTGTCCTGCGGATTTCTGGAAAGGAAATCTGGCAGTAGATTTGCTCTCCCTGGTACGTGAATTATATTGAATGAATATTTTTGTAACAGCAGCGCTATTTCAGCGGGCATTATCGGTATATAGCTTGAAACTGCTGAATTGGATGAAATGTTTCCAATTTTTAATAGCCCATAGTACCCCTAGGCATTCCAGTTCATTAACGTGGTACTTCTTTTCTGTGTCTTCAGCTTGGAGCTCGCGTATGCGATGATATCGCGGCCCCCGTCCCATCTTTTCTGAAAGAGAACACCTCCGAGCCCGACATAGCTCGCGTCCGTCTGAATACAAAACTACCGAGAAGGGTCGGGTCTCGCGAGTTCTAAAGGCTGTGACACCAACTCTTTCATTTTATGAAACGCGGCCTCGGCTTCTATAGTCCATTTGAACCGTTTCTTCATATCAATGAGATCGGTGAGTGGCGAAGTCCCTGAAAAACCGCGAAGCTGTTTTACCGACTTTGGAATAGTATTGACTACATGCTCCTCCTGGGGGCGATTTACGCTTTCGGATGCGATTTGTCCCAGGTATTTTAATTCTGACATTCCAAAACTACATTTTGTTGGTGATAACCGAAGCCCATGCGAGCGTAGTATTTCTAGAACTCGTTGCAGATGGCTTAAATGGTCCTCAAGTGTGTCCGAATATATGATGACGTCGTCCAGATAAACTTTACAAGAACGATCCGTATATCCGGACAACACTGAGGACATTAATTTTTGAAAGGCTGCAGGACCGTTCTTGAGTCTGAAACTTAGGACCTGGAATTCATACACGGTTCCGTCAGGTGCCCCAAACGCGGTATATTTCCTGAAGGACTTGCTTAAAGGCGCCTGCCAAATGCCCTTTCGCAAATCTAATGTGCTAAACACATTTATTTCCCGGTAGTCCACGCAGAAGCGAAGCTTTCCGTCCTCCTTCGGGACGAGGACCACGGGGCTGCAATACTCGCTGGTGCTGGGTGCGATGACGCCAGCTTCCAGGAGTTTCTCTATTTCGCAATGAACTATGGCCTTTCTTTCCTCAGAAAGTTTACCATACCTAAACTGTTTGAATGGATGTTCTTTCTTCACGCGGATCTCATGTACAGAGGCCTTCGTCACCGGCTGCCGGATTGTCTCTGTAAAAACACCACAGAAGTTCCTTAGTTTCCGGTACGAATTGTTCAACCGAAAATTTGGGCGTTCCCGAAATTTACAGATTCTCATGAACCGTCTGGTCCCAATAGGCCGTTTGGCGGGGCGCGAGGCCGAAGTAAATACATTTTCGGCCTGTATTAATGAGCATTTCGTTCGCCGCCATTAAGGGCATCCCTAAAATCAATGCCTCGTTCAAACCTTCTAGTACGGTCGCGCCGAACGCATATTCCCTGTCTTCGATATCCAATTTCAAATTAACATGCCCAGGGCCAGGGCTCGTGGCATTGGCGCATCTTCGTTGAGTGCGGCAAATCATTAATATCCATATCACCCAACAAATCAGGAAATTTACATTTGCCCTGGTATCAATCAGGGCTAGTAGAGTTCTGCCATTAATATTTACCGAAATTCTGGGCAATGGTTTCCCAAAGTTAACATTTTCTCCTAAAGAAACTAAAACCTCTTCATCGTTATCAATATAGGATTTGTTTCGATACCTAGCTCTCGAAATTCTCTGAAACTATCCTCAGTTTCTAGAAGATTCTCTTGCTCGCGATCTAAGCTATTCTCGGAGTCTCTCAAGATTTCCAGATCTCTAATATGATAATTTTTTAGTACTTCATGCTCTCTCATATGTCTTAAAATATTATTTTGACGGCTAGAATCTATTGGCCGGGACGACTCGCTGCCGCTGGAGGATTGAAATAATTCCTTTCTGTCCGTAAATTACTTGGAAGCGTAATCGTAGTATTCCGTTGCAAAAACGAACCGCTTGGTATTCCTACGAGTGGTTGTTGTTCGCGATTTCCCATGACTTCGGATATTTTTCGCAATGGATTTAATTATCGATTTCCGCGGCTAAATATCCCCCTAATGGAAGTTTCCTTCGTGAACAATCCATTTCTAAGCTACGCTCAGCAGTGTGAACGAAACTTGACATTTTTAATACCTATGAAAAAGTAGGCCTTAAATTTGGCCGATTCTTTGACTTTACGTTAATATATATTTCCCCAAAAGATAACTTTTTCGAATTGTTCGACGCGTCCTGAGCAACAAATAATTTGTTGTGTCGCCAAGTCAGTGTGGTCACAGCTCAGTGATTTTCACAAAATTGAACTTCATTTCCCTTGCAGTGGCGTGCGCATTTCCGGGCCCCATGAAGCTAAACAGAGAAAGCCTAACCTACAAGCGAACTTGACTTTTTCATTGAATAAGAAAATTAAACCTTCCAACAGGAAACTTAAACCTTGGATAACCAATGGCTTGATAAAATCTGTGAATAAAAAAGAACAGCTGTATAGAATAATGAAACAAAACAATACTGAAGAGAATATCAAGACATTCAAAGATTTTCGGAACAAACTGAACAACTCAATAAAATCAGCCAAATCTGAATATTGTAGGTTTGAAAGAAATTTTTATTTCGTGCAAAATAATTTTTCGACTGTATAATGGTCATCATGAGTGCTTACCTGCAAGTAAGTAATACCTAATAGAATTGTGTATAAAATATTTTGACATTTTGAAAGATGAAGATTTTAGGTTACTTACTCGTCAGGTCCATCAAAACAGTTTCCAGTTTGTATAAAATAGGTAAAAACCTTAGGTACATATAACATGTTGAAACATTTCTTAAAAAACACTCAAGTGTTGTAAATTGATGTAATCCATTTTTTTTAAATTGAATTCCACATGGTTTCATGGAAGTCAATGTTGAAGTGAAGAAGGAAACAGATGTTGTCGTTGACAATGACAAGAGTGACACATGACTTGGAACCTTAGAAACATATTATACAGAAGGTGGTAACCGTAGATAGCGTTCTATTCCATTTTGGATTGAAGAAGAGTGACTCTAGAGTATTGCCAAATGAATATTGAAGTCAATAAAAATATAAACAAACATTTATGGGACTGTGTCAAATAATTTAATGGCAAACCATCCAAAAAACAACATATCAATGAAATAACCGATAAAGGTAGTATAAACGATGGCATTGAAATTTCTAAAGAATTTTGTGAATATTCCTCGAATGTAGGAAGCAAATCAGCTAACGATATCAAAAACAAGCAAAACAACTCAAACCCTAGTAAATTCACCAAACAAAGAATCGCAAATTCAGTATTTCTATCTGAAACCAGTATAAACGAGATCTTTGAAAATGAAGAAAGCACCGGATGTTGATGGAATGAAAGCAGAATATATCAAAGAAACGGAACTAATCGTTCAACCTCTCTGTTACATTTTTAACAAATCGCTGAAAGAAGGAAAATTCCCATCGTTATTTGAAATAGCCGTACTAACCCCAGTTCATAAAAATGGCGTCAAGATGAAGGTGAGCAACTATAGACCAATATCTCTGATTTCCAGATTGGCTAAAATACTAGAGAAAATATACAAAGAAGACCAGCTTCCTCAATAAATACGAAATCGTAGCAGATAATCAGTATGGATTCAGAGACGGTCGGTCAACCTCGGATGCCATTGCCAGAATAATAAGTATGATAAATAGTTCCATAGACGCTCAAAAAATCAGTTTGCATATTCGTTGATCTGGCGAAGGCTTTCGATACAGTTGATCACCTCCAGCTGATATCATCGCTTGAGAATATTGACATAAAGGGTACATCGCTGGAACTGCTGAATAGCTACCCTTCCGATATGAAACAAATAGAAACATATCCCAGTAGAGTTATTAATATGAACTAGGGTGTTCCGCAAGGAACAGTATTAGGACCGGTACTATTCAATATTTTCGTTAATGACTTTTACCAGCAACATTCTACAGGTAATATAGTAATATTCGAAGACGATACAGCTATATTCTCCTCGAGTCACTCCTGGGATAACCTCAAATCAATTGTACAAGATCATTTTACGAGAACATTCTCCTACCTAAAAAGCAATCTACTCTCAATAAATTTTCAAAAAACCCAATTTCTTGCTTTCGCCTCCTATAGCAATAACTTATAGACTTTC